>JAOWCC010001703.1:0-47850 GCA_030867875.1 Actinernus sp. WN-2022 | reverse complement strand
CCCCCATAAAATACCTAGAGATCAGGAACTCGTCTTTTTGCCGCTTTCATGAAAGGGCAAATGACAGCTAAATATTTTTCTGGCCTTTCTAGCCTATAATTTACCTTGTGTTGTGTTAGATCTATCCCATAATTTCTTTATTGGAGAGCTAGAGGTTTGGGTTTGGTTAGAAAAAGGCCATTTTCTGGTATTTGTACTCAACATACAGTAAACTTCCATCGATTAATCTTAATCTACAGGAAGAGAACGTTGTATTGCCGTATAGTGCATCGAAATCCATTAAAAGCTCGAGAAATGGCGCCACATTGACATTTAGGTAACATAAGTAAGTTAATGTGTACCTGTTGTCTTTAAAAGCCAGAAAGTCACTTTTCAACTTTTCCCCCCCGATTTTTGTAAGACCTAGCGGAAAATGCTCATTGTCACTAAGCAAATCGTCACGCCAAACTTCAGGCAAATCGGTTGTTCACGAAAAAGTTCGAAATTCCACACCCCTCCACTCAAAACAACACCCTCCCCCCCCCCTCCCCCCATAAAATACCTAGAGATCAGGAACTCGTATTTTTGCCGCTTTCATGAAAGGGCAAATGACAGCTAAAGATTTTTCTGGCCTTTCTAGCCTATAATTTACTTGTGTTGTGTTAGATCTATCCCATAATTTCTTTATTGGAGTGCTAGAGGTTTGGGTTTGGTTAGAAAAAAGGCCATTTTATGGTATTTGTACTCAATACACAGCAAACTTCCATCGATTAATCTTAATCTACAGGAAGAGAACGTTGTATTGCCGTATAGTGCATCGAAATCCATTAAAAGCTCGAGAAATGGCGCCACATTGACATTTAGGTAACGTAAGTAAGTTAATGTGTACCTGTTGTCTTTAAAAGCCAGAAAGTCACTTTTCAACTTTTTCCCCCCGATTTTTTGTCAGACCTAGCGGAAAATGCTCATTGTCACTAAGCAAATCGTCACGCCAAACTTCAGGCAAATCGGTTGTTCACGAAAAAGTTCGAAATTCTACACCCCTCCACTCAAAACACCCTCCCCCCCCTCCCCCCATAAAATACCTAGAGATCAGGAACTCGTCTTTTTGCCGTTTTCTTGAAAGGGCAAATGACAGCTAAAGATTTTTCTGGCCTTTCTAGCCTATAATTTACTTGTGTTGTCTTAGATCTATCCCATAATTTCTTTATTGGAGAGCTAGAGGTTTGGGTTTGGTTAGAAAAAGGCCATTTTCTGGTATTTGTACTCAATATACAGGAAACTTCCATCGATTAATCTTAATCTACAGGAAGAGAACGTTGTATTGCCGTATAGTGCATCGAAATCCATTAAAAGCTCGAGAAATGGCGCCACATTGACATTTAGGTAACATAAGTAAGTTAATGTGTACCTGTTGTCTTTAAAAGCCAGAAAGTCACTTTTCAACTTTCCCCCCCCCCCCCCGATTTTTGTCAGACCTAGCGGAAAATGCTCATTGTCACTAAGCAAATCGTCACGCCAAACTTCAGGCAAATCGGTTGTTCACGAAAAAGTTCGAAATTCTACACCCCTCCACTCAAAACACCCTCCCCACCCCCCCCCCCCCCCCCCTCCCCCATAAAATACCTAGAGATCAGGAACTCGTCTTTTTGCCGTTTTCTTGAAAGGGCAAATGACAGCTAAAGATTGTTCTGGCCTTTCTAGCCTATAATTTACTTGTGTTGTGTTAGATCTATCCCATAATTTCTTTATTGGAGAGCTAGAGGTTTGGGTTTGGTTAGAAAAAGGCCATTTTCTGGTATTTGTACTCAATATACAGCAAACTTCCATCGATTAATCATAATCTACAGGAAGAGAACGTTGTATTGCCGTATAGTGCATCGAAATCCATTAAAAGCTCGAGAAATGGCGCCACATTGACATTTAGGTAACATAAGTAAGTTAATGTGTACCTGTTGTCTTTAAAAGCCAGAAAGTCACTTTTCAACTTCCCCCCCCCCCCCCCGATTTTTGTCAGACCTAGCGGAAAATGCTCATTGTCACTAAGCAAATCGTCACGCCAAACTTCAGGCAAATCGGTTGTTCACGAAAAAGTTCGAAATTCTACACCCCTCCACTCAAAACACCCTCCCCCCCCCCCTCCCCCCATAAAATACCTAGAGATCAGGAACTCGTCTTTTTGCCGTTTTCTTGAAAGGGCAAATGACAGCTAAAGATTTTTTCTGGCCTAACTAGCCTATAATTTACTTGTGTTGTGTTAGATCTATCCCATAATTTCTTTATTGGAGAGCTAGAGGTTTGGGTTTGGTTAGAAAAAGGCCATGTTCTGGTATTTGTACTCAATATACAGCAAACTTCCATCGATTAATCATAATCTACAGGAAGAGAACGTTGTATTGCCGTATAGTGCATCGAAATCCATTAAAAGCTCGAGAAATGGCGCCACATTGACATTTAGGTAACATAAGTAAGTTAATGTGTACCTGTTGTCTTTAAAAGCCAGAAAGTCACTTTTCAACTTTCCCCCCCCCCCCCCCCCCGATTTTTGTCAGACCTAGCGGAAAATGCTCATTGTCACTAAGCAAATCGTCACGCCAAACTTCAGGCAAATCGGTTGTTCACGAAAAAAGTTCGAAATTCTACACCCCTCCACTCAAAACACCCTCCCCCCCCCCCCCCCTCCCCCCATAAAATACCTAGAGATCAGGAACTCGTCTTTTTGCCGTTTTCTTGAAAGGGCAAATGACAGCTAAAGATTTTTCTGGCCTTTCTAACCTATAATTTACTTGTGTTGTGTTAGATCTATCCCATAATTTCTTTATTGGAGAGCTAGAGGTTTGGGTTTGGTTAGAAAAAGGCCATTTTCTGGTATTTGTACTCAATATACAGCAAACTTCCATCGATTAATCATAATCTACAGGAAGAGAACGTTGTATTGCCGTATAGTGCATCGAAATCCATTAAAAGCTCGAGAAATGGCGCCACATTGACATTTAGGTAACATAAGTAAGTTAATGTGTACCTGTTGTCTTTAAAAGCCAGAAAGTCACTTTTCAACTTTTTCCCCCCGATTTTTGTCAGACCTAGCGGAAAATGCTCATTGTCACTAAGCAAATCGTCACGCCAAATTTCTGGCAAATCGGTTGTTCACGAAAAAGTTCGAAATTCTACACCCCTCCACTCAAAACACCCTCCCCACCCCCCCCCCCCCCCCCCCCCCCCCCCCCCCCCCCGCTCCCCCATAAAATACCTAGAGATCAGGAACTCGTCTTTTTGCCGTTTTCTTGAAAGGGCAAATGACAGCTAAAGATTTTTCTGGCCTTTCTAGCCTATAATTTACTTGTGTTGTGTTAGATCTATCCCATAATTTCTTTATTGGAGAGCTAGAGGTTTGGGTTTGGTTAGAAAAAGGCCATTTTATGGTATTTGTACTCAACATACAGTAAACTTCCGTCGATTAATCTTAATCTACAGGAAGAGAACGTTGTATTGCCGTATAGTGCATCGAAATCCATTAAAAGCTCGAGAAATGGCGCCACATTGACATTTAGGTAACATAAGTAAGTTAATGTGTACCTGTTGTCTTTAAAAGCCAGAAAGTCACTTTTCAACTTTTTCCCCCCGATTTTTGTAAGACCTAGCGGAAAATGCTCATTGTCACTAAGCAAATCGTCACGCCAAACTTCAGGCAAATCGGTTGTTCACGAAAAAGTTCGAAATTCCCACACCCCTCCAATCAAAACACCCTCCCCCCCCCTCCCCCCATAAAATACCTAGAGATCAGGAACTCGTCTTTTTGCCGCTTTCATGAAAGGGCAAATGACAGCTAAATATTTTTCTGGCCTTTCTAGCCTATAATTTACTTGTGTTGTGTTAGATCTATCCCATAATTTCTTTATTGGAGAGCTAGAGGTTTGGGTTTGGTTAGAAAAAGGCCATTTTCTGGTATTTGTACTCAACATACAGTAAACTTCCATCGATTAATCTTAATCTACAGGAAGAGAACGTTGTATTGCCGTATAGTGCATCGAAATCCATTAAAAGCTCGAGAAATGGCGCCACATTGACATTTAGGTAACATAAGTAAGTTAATGTGTACCTGTTGTCTTTAAAAGCCAGAAAGTCACTTTTCAACTTTTCCCCCCCGATTTTTGTAAGACCTAGCGGAAAATGCTCATTGTCACTAAGCAAATCGTCACGCCAAACTTCAGGCAAATCGGTTGTTCACGAAAAAGTTCGAAATTCCACACCCCTCCACTCAAAACACCCTCCCCCCCCCTCCCCCCATAAAATACCTAGAGATCAGGAACTCGTATTTTTGACGCTTTCATGAAAGGGCAAATGACAGCTAAAGATTTTTCTGGCCTTTCTAGCCTATAATTTACTTGTGTTGTGTTAGATCTATCCCATAATTTCTTTATTGGAGTGCTAGAGGTTTGGGTTTGGTTAGAAAAAGGCCATTTTATGGTATTTGTACTCAATACACAGCAAACTTCCATCGATTAATCTTAATCTACAGGAAGAGAACGTTGTATTGCCGTATAGTGCATCGAAATCCATTAAAAGCTCGAGAAATGGCGCCACATTGACATTTAGGTAACGTAAGTAAGTTAATGTGTACCTGTTGTCTTTAAAAGCCAGAAAGTCACTTTTCAACTTTTTCCCCCCGATTTTTGTCAGACCTAGCGGAAAATGCTCATTGTCACTAAGCAAATCGTCACGCCAAACTTCAGGCAAATCGGTTGTTCACGAAAAAGTTCGAAATTCTACACCCCTCCACTCAAAACACCCTCCCCCCCCTCCCCCCATAAAATACCTAGAGATCAGGAACTCGTCTTTTTGCCGTTTTCTTGAAAGGGCAAATGACAGCTAAAGATTTTTCTGGCCTTTCTAGCCTATAATTTACTTGTGTTGTCTTAGATCTATCCCATAATTTCTTTATTGGAGAGCTAGAGGTTTGGGTTTGGTTAGAAAAAGGCCATTTTCTGGTATTTGTACTCAACATACAGTAAACTTCCATCGATTAATCTTAATCTACAGGAAGAGAACGTTGTATTGCCGTATAGTGCATCGAAATCCATTAAAAGCTCGAGAAATGGCGCCACATTGACATTTAGGTAACGTAAGTAAGTTAATGTGTACCTGTTGTCTTTAAAAGCCAGAAAGTCACATTTCAACTTTTTCCCCCCGATTTTTGTCAGACCTAGCGGAAAATGCTCATTGTCACTAAGCAAATCGTCACGCCAAACTTCAGGCAAATCGGTTGTTCACGAAAAAGTTCGAAATTCTACACCCCTCCACTCAAAACACCCTCCCCCCCCTCCCCCCATAAAATACCTAGAGATCAGGAACTCGTCTTTTTGCCGTTTTCTTGAAAGGGCAAATGACAGCTAAAGATTTTTCTGGCCTTTCTAGCCTATAATTTACTTGTGTTGTCTTAGATCTATCCCATAATTTCTTTATTGGAGAGCTAGAGGTTTGGGTTTGGTTAGAAAAAGGCCATTTTCTGGTATTTGCACTCAACATACAGTAAACTTCCATCGATTAATCTTAATCTACAGGAAGAGAACGTTGTATTGCCGTATAGTGCATCGAAATCCATTAAAAGCTCGAGAAATGGCGCCACATTGACATTTAGGTAACATAAGTAAGTTAATGTGTACCTGTTGTCTTTAAAAGCCAGAAAGTCACTTTTCAACTTTTTCCCCCCGATTTTTGTCAGACCTAGCGGAAAATGCTCATTGTCACTAAGCAAATCGTCACGCCAAACTTCAGGCAAATCGGTTGTTCACGAAAAAGTTCGAAATTCCACACCCCTCCACTCAAAACACCCTCCCCCCCTCTCCCCCCATAAAATACCTAGAGATCAGGAACTCGTCTTTTTGCCGTTTTTTGAAAGGGCAAATGACAGCTAAAGATTTTTCTGGCCTTTCTAGCCTATAATTTACTTGTGTTGTGTTAGGTCTATCCCATAATTTCTTTATTGGAGAGCTAGAGGTTTGGGTTTGGTTAGAAAAAGGCCATTTTCTGGTATTTGTACTCAATACACAGCAAACTTCCATCGATTAATCTTAATCTACAGGAAGAGAACGTTGTATTGCCGTATAGTGCATCGAAATCCATTAAAAGCTCGAGAAATGGCGCCACATTGACATTTAGGTAACATAAGTAAGTTAATGTGTACCTGTTGTCTTTAAAAGCCAGAAAGTCACTTTTCAACTTTTTCCCCCCGATTTTTGTCAGACCTAGCGGAAAATGCTCATTGTCACTAAGCAAATCGTCACCCCAAACTTCAGGCAAATCGGTTGTTCACGAAAAAGTTCGAAATTCCACACCCCTCCACTCAAAACACCCTCCCCCCCTCCCCCCATAAAATACCTAGAGATCAGGAACTCGTCTTTTTGCCGTTTTCTTGAAAGGGCAAATGACAGCTAAAGATTTTTCTGGCCTTTCTAGCCTATAATTTACTTGTGTTGTCTTAGATCTATCCCATAATTTCTTTATTGGAGAGCTAGAGGTTTGGGTTTGGTTAGAAAAAGGCCATTTTCTGGTATTTGTACTCAATATACAGGAAACTTCCATCGATTAATCTTAATCTACAGGAAGAGAACGTTGTATTGCCGTATAGTGCATCGAAATCCATTAAAAGCTCGAGAAATGGCGCCACATTGACATTTAGGTAACATAAGTAAGTTAATGTGTACCTGTTGTCTTTAAAAGCCAGAAAGTCACTTTTCAACTTTTTCCCCCGATTTTTGTCAGACCTAGCGGAAAATGCTCATTGTCACTAAGCAAATCGTCACGCCAAACTTCAGGCAAATTGGTTGTTCACGAAAAAGTTCGAAATTCTACACCCCTCCACTCAAAACACCCTCCCCCTCCCCTCCCCCCATAAAATACCTAGAGATCAGGAACTCGTCTTTTTGCCGTTTTCTTGAAAGGGCAAATGACAGCTAAAGATTTTTCTGGCCTTTCTAGCCTATAATTTACTTGTGTTGTGTTAGATCTATCCCATAATTTCTTTATTGGAGAGCTAGAGGTTTGGGTTTGGTTAGAAAAAGGCCATTTTCCGGTATTTGTACTCAATATACAGGAAACTTCCATCGATTAATCTTAATCTACAGGAAGAGAACGTTGTATTGCCGTATAGTGCATCGAAATCCATTAAAAGCTCGAGAAATGGCGCCACATTGACATTTAGGTAACATAAGTAAGTTAATGTGTACCTGTTGTCTTTAAAAGCCAGAAAGTCACTTTTCAACTTTTTCCCCCGATTTTTGTCAGACCTAGCGGAAAATGCCCATTGTCACTAAGCAAATCGTCACGCCAAACTTCAGGCAAATTGGTTGTTCACGAAAAAGTTCGAAATTCTACACCCCTCCACTCAAAACACCCTCCCCCTCCCCTCCCCCCATAAAATACCTAGAGATCAGGAACTCGTCTTTTTGCCGTTTTCTTGAAAGGGCAAATGACAGCTAAAGATTTTTCTGGCCTTTCTAGCCTATAATTTACTTGTGTTGTGTTAGATCTATCCCATAATTTCTTTATTGGAGAGCTAGAGGTTTGGGTTTGGTTAGAAAAAGGCCATTTTCCGGTATTTGTACTCAATATACAGGAAACTTCCATCGATTAATCTTAATCTACAGGAAGAGAACGTTGTATTGCCGTATAGTGCATCGAAATCCATTAAAAGCTCGAGAAATGGCGCCACATTGACATTTAGGTAACATAAGTAAGTTAATGTGTACCTGTTGTCTTTAAAAGCCAGAAAGTCACTTTTCAACTTTTTCCCCCGATTTTTGTCAGACCTAGCGGAAAATGCCCATTGTCACTAAGCAAATCGTCACGCCAAACTTCAGGCAAATTGGTTGTTCACGAAAAAGTTCGAAATTCTACACCCCTCCACTCAAAACACCCTCCCCCTCCCCTCCCCCCATAAAATACCTAGAGATCAGGAACTCGTCTTTTTGCCGTTTTCTTGAAAGGGCAAATGACAGCTAAAGATTTTTCTGGCCTTTCTAGCCTATAATTTACTTGTGTTGTGTTAGATCTATCCCATAATTTCTTTATTGGAGAGCTAGAGGTTTGGGTTTGGTTAGAAAAAGGCCATTTTCCGGTATTTGTACTCAATATACAGGAAACTTCCATCGATTAATCTTAATCTACAGGAAGAGAACGTTGTATTGCCGTATAGTGCATCGAAATCCATTAAAAGCTCGAGAAATGGCGCCACATTGACATTTAGGTAACATAAGTAAGTTAATGTGTACCTGTTGTCTTTAAAAGCCAGAAAGTCACTTTTCAACTTTTTCCCCCGATTTTTGTCAGACCTAGCGGAAAATGCTCATTGTCACTAAGCAAATCGTCACGCCAAACTTCAGGCAAATTGGTTGTTCACGAAAAAGTTCGAAATTCTACACCCCTCCACTCAAAACACCCTCCCCCTCCCCTCCCCCCATAAAATACCTAGAGATCAGGAACTCGTCTTTTTGCCGTTTTCTTGAAAGGGCAAATGACAGCTAAAGATTTTTCTGGCCTTTCTAGCCTATAATTTACTTGTGTTGTGTTAGATCTATCCCATAATTTCTTTATTGGAGAGCTAGAGGTTTGGGTTTGGTTAGAAAAAGGCCATTTTCTGGTATTTGTACTCAATATACAGGAAACGTCCATCGATTAATCTTAATCTACAGGAAGAGAACGTTGTATTGCCGTATTGTGCATCGAAATCCATTAAAAGCTCGAGAAATGGCGCCACATTGACATTTAGGTAAGATAAGTAAGTTAATGTGTACCTGTTGTCTTTAAGAGCCAGAAAGTCACTTCAACTTTTTTTCCCCGATTTTTGTCAGACCTAGCGGAAAATGCTCATTGTCACTAAGCAAATCGTCACGCCAAACTTCAGGCAAATCCGTTGTTCACGAAAAAGTTCGAAATTCTACACCCCTTCACTCAAAACACCCTCCCCCCATCCTCCCCCCATAAAATACCTAGAGATCAGGAACTCGTCTTTTTGCCGTTTTCTTGAAAGGGCAAATGACAGCTAAATATTTTTCTGGCCTTTCTAGCCTATAATTTACTTGTGTTTTGTGTTAGATCTATCCCATAATTTCTTTATTGGAGAGCTAGAGGTTTGGGTTTGGTTAGAAAAAGGCCATTTTCTGGTATTTGTACTCAATATACAGCAAACTTCCATCGATTAATCTTAATCTACAGAAAGAGAACGTTGTATTGCCGTATAGTGCATCGAAATCCATTAAAAGCTCGAGAAATGGCGCCACATTGACATTTAGGTAACATAAGTAAGTTAATGTGTACCTGTTGTCTTTAAAAGCCAGAAAGTCACTTTTCAACTTTTTCCCCCGATTTTTGTCAGACCTAGCGGAAAATGCTCATTGTCACTAAGCAAATCGTCACGCCAAACTTCAGGCAAATTGGTTGTTCACGAAAAAGTTCGAAATTCTACACCCCTCCACTCAAAACACCCTCCCCCTCCCCTCCCCCCATAAAATACCTAGAGATCAGGAACTCGTCTTTTTGCCGTTTTCTTGAAAGGGCAAATGACAGCTAAAGATTTTTCTGGCCTTTCTAGCCTATAATTTACTTGTGTTGTGTTAGATCTATCCCATAATTTCTTTATTGGAGAGCTAGAGGTTTGGGTTTGGTTAGAAAAAGGCCATTTTCTGGTATTTGTACTCAATATACAGGAAACGTCCATCGATTAATCTTAATCTACAGGAAGAGAACGTTGTATTGCCGTATTGTGCATCGAAATCCATTAAAAGCTCGAGAAATGGCGCCACATTGACATTTAGGTAAGATAAGTAAGTTAATGTGTACCTGTTGTCTTTAAGAGCCAGAAAGTCACTTCAACTTTTTTTCCCCGATTTTTGTCAGACCTAGCGGAAAATGCTCATTGTCACTAAGCAAATCGTCACGCCAAACTTCAGGCAAATCCGTTGTTCACGAAAAAGTTCGAAATTCTACACCCCTCCAATCAAAACACCCTCCCCCCCTCCTCCCCCCATAAAATACCTAGAGATCAGGAACTCGTCTTTTTGCCGTCTTCTTGAAAGGGCAAATGACAGCTAAATATTTTTCTGGCCTTTCTAGCCTATAATTTACTTGTGTTGTGTTAGATCTATCCCATAATTTCTTTATTGGAGAGCTAGAGGTTTGGGTTTGGTTAGAAAAAGGCCATTTTCTGGTATTTGTACTCAATATACAGGAAACTTCCATCGATTAATCTTAATCTACAGGAAGAGAACGTTGTATTGCCGTATAGTGCATCGAAATCCATTAAAAGCTCGAGAAATGGCGCCACATTGACATTTAGGTAACATAAGTAAGTTAATGTGTACCTGTTGTCTTTAAAAGCCAGAAAGTCACTTTTCAACTTTTTTCCCCCGATTTTTGTCAGACCTAGCGGAAAATGCTCATTGTCACTAAGCAAATCGTCACGCCAAACTTCAGGCAAATCGGTTGTTCACGAAAAAGTTCGAAATTCTACACCCCTCCACTCAAAACACCCTCCCCCCCTCCCCCCATAAAATACCTAGAGATCAGGAACTCGTCTTTTTGCCGTTTTCTTGAAAGGGCAAATGACAGCTAAAGATTTTTCTGGCCTTTCTAGCCTATAATTTACTTGTGTTGTGTTAGATCTATCCCATAATTTCTTTATTGGAGAGCTAGAGGTTTGGGTTTGGTTAGAAAAAGGCCATTTTCTGGTATTTGTACTCAATATACAGGAAACGTCCATCGATTAATCTTAATCTACAGGAAGAGAACGTTGTATTGCCGTATTGTGCATCGAAATCCATTAAAAGCTCGAGAAATGGCGCCACATTGACATTTAGGTAAGATAAGTAAGTTAATGTGTACCTGTTGTCTTTAAGAGCCAGAAAGTCACTTCAACTTTTTTTCCCCGATTTTTGTCAGACCTAGCGGAAAATGCTCATTGTCACTAAGCAAATCGTCACGCCAAACTTCAGGCAAATCCGTTGTTCACGAAAAAGTTCGAAATTCTACACCCCTCCACTCAAAACACCCTCCCCCCCTCCTCCCCCCATAAAATACCTAGAGATCAGGAACTCGTCTTTTTGCCGTTTTCTTGAAAGGGCAAATGACAGCTAAATATTTTTCTCGCCTTTCTAGCCTATAATTTACTTGTGTTGTGTTAGATCTATCCCATAATTTCTTTATTGGAGAGCTAGAGGTTTGGGTTTGGTTAGAAAAAGGCCATTTTCTGGTATTTGTACTCAATATACAGGAAACTTCCATCGATTAATCTTAATCTACAGGAAGAGAACGTTGTATTGCCGTATAGTGCATCGAAATCCATTAAAAGCTCGAGAAATGGCGCCACATTGACATTTAGGTAACATAAGTAAGTTAATGTGTACCTGTTGTCTTTAAAAGCCAGAAAGTCACTTTTCAACTTTTTTTCCCCGATTTTTGTCAGACCTAGCGGAAAATGCTCATTGTCACTAAGCAAATCGTCACGCCAAACTTCAGGCAAATCGGTTGTTCACGAAAAAGTTCGAAATTCTACACCCCTCCACTCAAAACACCCTCCCCCCCTCCCCCCATAAAATACCTAGAGATCAGGAACTCGTCTTTTTGCCGTTTTCTTGAAAGGGCAAATGACAGCTAAAGATTTTTCTGGCCTTTCTAGCCTATAATTTACTTGTGTTGTGTTAGATCTATCCCATAATTTCTTTATTGGAGAGCTAGAGGTTTGGGTTTGGTTAGAAAAAGGCCATGTTCTGGTATTTGTACTCAATATACAGCAAACTTCCATCGATTAATCTTAATCTACAGGAAGAGAACGTTGTATTGCCGTATAGTGCATCGAAATCCATTACAAGCTCGAGAAATGGCGCCACATTGACATTTAAGTAACATAAGTAAGTTAATGTGTACCTGTTGTCTTTAAAAGCCAGAAAGTCACCTTTCAACTTTTTTTCCCCGATATTTGTCAGACCTAGCGGAAAATGCTCATTGTCACTAAGCAAATCGTCACGCCAAACTTCAGGCAAATCGGTTGTTCACGAAAAAGTTCGAAATTCTACACCCCTCCACTCAAAACACCCTCCCCCCCTCCCCCCATAAAATACCTAGAGATCAGGAACTCGTCTTTTTGCCGTTTTCTTGAAAGGGCAAATGACAGCTAAAGATTTTTCTGGCCTTTCTAGCCTATAATTTACTTGTGTTGTGTTAGATCTATCCCATAATTTCTTTATTGGAGAGCTAGAGGTTTGGGTTTGGTTAGAAAAAGGCCATGTTCTGGTATTTGTACTCAATATACAGCAAACTTCCATCGATTAATCTTAATCTACAGGAAGAGAACGTTGTATTGCCGTATAGTGCATCGAAATCCATTACAAGCTCGAGCAATGGCGCCACATTGACATTTAGGTAACATAAGTAAGTTAATGTGTACCTGTTGTCTTTAAAAGCCAGAAAGTCACTTTTCAACTTTTTCCCCCGATTTTTGTCAGACCTAGCGGAAAATGCTCATTGTCACTAAGCAAATCGTCACGCCAAACTTCAGGCAAATTGGTTGTTCACGAAAAAGTTCGAAATTCTACACCCCTCCACTCAAAAGACCCTCCCCCTCCCCTCCCCCCATAAAATACCTAGAGATCAGGAACTCGTCTTTTTGCCGTTTTCTTGAAAGGGCAAATGACAGCTAAAGATTTTTCTGGCCTTTCTAGCCTATAATTTACTTGTGTTGTGTTAGATCTATCCCATAATTTCTTTATTGGAGAGCTAGAGGTTTGGGTTTGGTTAGAAAAAGGCCATTTTCTGGTATTTGTACTCAATATACAGGAAACGTCCATCGATTAATCTTAATCTACAGGAAGAGAACGTTGTATTGCCGTATTGTGCATCGAAATCCATTAAAAGCTCGAGAAATGGCGCCACATTGACATTTAGGTAAGATAAGTAAGTTAATGTGTACCTGTTGTCTTTAAGAGCCAGAAAGTCACTTCAACTTTTTTTCCCCGATTTTTGTCAGACCTAGCGGAAAATTCTCATTGTCACTAAGCAAATCGTCACGCCAAACTTCAGGCAAATCCGTTGTTCACGAAAAAGTTCGAAATTCTACACCCCTCCACTCAAAACACCCTCCCCACCTCCTCCCCCCATAAAATACCTAGAGATCAGGAACTCGTCTTTTTGCCGTCTTCTTGAAAGGGCAAATGACAGCTAAATATTTTTCTGGCCTTTCTAGCCTATAATTTACTTGTGTTGTGTTAGATCTATCCCATAATTTCTTTATTGGAGAGCTAGAGGTTTGGGTTTGGTTAGAAAAAGGCCATTTTCTGGTATTTGTACTCAATATACAGGAAACTTCCATCGATTAATCTTAATCTACAGGAAGAGAACGTTGTATTGCCGTATAGTGCATCGAAATCCATTAAAAGCTCGAGAAATGGCGCCACATTGACATTTAGGTAACATAAGTAAGTTAATGTGTACCTGTTGTCTTTAAAAGCCAGAAAGTCACTTTTCAACTTTTTTCCCCCGATTTTTGTCAGACCTAGCGGAAAATGCTCATTGTCACTAAGCAAATCGTCACGCCAAACTTCAGGCAAATCGGTTGTTCACGAAAAAGTTCGAAATTCTACACCCCTCCACTCAAAACACCCTCCCCCCCTCCCCCCATAAAATACCTAGAGATCAGGAACTCGTCTTTTTGCCGTTTTCTTGAAAGGGCAAATGACAGCTAAAGATTTTTCTGGCCTTTCTAGCCTATAATTTACTTGTGTTGTGTTAGATCTATCCCATAATTTCTTTATTGGAGAGCTAGAGGTTTGGGTTTGGTTAGAAAAAGGCCATTTTCTGGTATTTGTACTCAATATACAGGAAACGTCCATCGATTAATCTTAATCTACAGGAAGAGAACGTTGTATTGCCGTATTGTGCATCGAAATCCATTAAAAGCTCGAGAAATGGCGCCACATTGACATTTAGGTAAGATAAGTAAGTTAATGTGTACCTGTTGTCTTTAAGAGCCAGAAAGTCACTTCAACTTTTTTTCCCCGATTTTTGTCAGACCTAGCGGAAAATGCTCATTGTCACTAAGCAAATCGTCACGCCAAACTTCAGGCAAATCCGTTGTTCACGAAAAAGTTCGAAATTCTACACCCCTCCACTCAAAACACCCTCCCCCCCTCCTCCCCCCATAAAATACCTAGAGATCAGGAACTCGTCTTTTTGCCGTTTTCTTGAAAGGGCAAATGACAGCTAAATATTTTTCTGGCCTTTCTAGCCTATAATTTACTTGTGTTGTGTTAGATCTATCCCATAATTTCTTTATTGGAGAGCTAGAGGTTTGGGTTTGGTTAGAAAAAGGCCATTTTCTGGTATTTGTACTCAATATACAGGAAACTTCCATCGATTAATCTTAATCTACAGGAAGAGAACGTTGTATTGCCGTATAGTGCATCGAAATCCATTAAAAGCTCGAGAAATGGCGCCACATTGACATTTAGGTAACATAAGTAAGTTAATGTGTACCTGTTGTCTTTAAAAGCCAGAAAGTCACTTTTCAACTTTTTTTCCCCGATTTTTGTCAGACCTAGCGGAAAATGCTCATTGTCACTAAGCAAATCGTCACGCCAAACTTCAGGCAAATCGGTTGTTCACGAAAAAGTTCGAAATTCTACACCCCTCCACTCAAAACACCCTCCCCCCCTCCCCCCATAAAATACCTAGAGATCAGGAACTCGTCTTTTTGCCGTTTTCTTGAAAGGGCAAATGACAGCTAAAGATTTTTCTGGCCTTTCTAGCCTATAATTTACTTGTGTTGTGTTAGATCTATCCCATAATTTCTTTATTGGAGAGCTAGAGGTTTGGGTTTGGTTAGAAAAAGGCCATGTTCTGGTATTTGTACTCAATATACAGCAAACTTCCATCGATTAATCTTAATCTACAGGAAGAGAACGTTGTATTGCCGTATAGTGCATCGAAATCCATTACAAGCTCGAGAAATGGCGCCACATTGACATTTAAGTAACATAAGTAAGTTAATGTGTACCTGTTGTCTTTAAAAGCCAGAAAGTCACCTTTCAACTTTTTTTCCCCGATATTTGTCAGACCTAGCGGAAAATGCTCATTGTCACTAAGCAAATCGTCACGCCAAACTTCAGGCAAATCGGTTGTTCACGAAAAAGTTCGAAATTCTACACCCCTCCACTCAAAACACCCTCCCCCCCTCCCCCCATAAAATACCTAGAGATCAGGAACTCGTCTTTTTGCCGTTTTCTTGAAAGGGCAAATGACAGCTAAAGATTTTTCTGGCCTTTCTAGCCTATAATTTACTTGTGTTGTGTTAGATCTATCCCATAATTTCTTTATTGGAGAGCTAGAGGTTTGGGTTTGGTTAGAAAAAGGCCATGTTCTGGTATTTGTACTCAATATACAGCAAACTTCCATCGATTAATCTTAATCTACAGGAAGAGAACGTTGTATTGCCGTATAGTGCATCGAAATCCATTACAAGCTCGAGCAATGGCGCCACATTGACATTTAGGTAACATAAGTAAGTTAATGTGTACCTGTTGTCTTTAAAAGCCAGAAAGTCACTTTTCAACTTTTTCCCCCGATTTTTGTCAGACCTAGCGGAAAATGCTCATTGTCACTAAGCAAATCGTCACGCCAAACTTCAGGCAAATTGGTTGTTCACGAAAAAGTTCGAAATTCTACACCCCTCCACTCAAAAGACCCTCCCCCTCCCCTCCCCCCATAAAATACCTAGAGATCAGGAACTCGTCTTTTTGCCGTTTTCTTGAAAGGGCAAATGACAGCTAAAGATTTTTCTGGCCTTTCTAGCCTATAATTTACTTGTGTTGTGTTAGATCTATCCCATAATTTCTTTATTGGAGAGCTAGAGGTTTGGGTTTGGTTAGAAAAAGGCCATTTTCTGGTATTTGTACTCAATATACAGGAAACGTCCATCGATTAATCTTAATCTACAGGAAGAGAACGTTGTATTGCCGTATTGTGCATCGAAATCCATTAAAAGCTCGAGAAATGGCGCCACATTGACATTTAGGTAAGATAAGTAAGTTAATGTGTACCTGTTGTCTTTAAGAGCCAGAAAGTCACTTCAACTTTTTTTCCCCGATTTTTGTCAGACCTAGCGGAAAATTCTCATTGTCACTAAGCAAATCGTCACGCCAAACTTCAGGCAAATCCGTTGTTCACGAAAAAGTTCGAAATTCTACACCCCTCCACTCAAAACACCCTGCCCCCCTCCTCCCCCCATAAAATACCTAGAGATCAGGAACTCGTCTTTTTGCCGTTTTCTTGAAAGGGCAAATGACAGCTAAATATTTTTCTGGCCTTTCTAGCCTATAATTTACTTGTGTTGTGTTAGATCTATCCCATAATTTCTTTATTGGAGAGCTAGAGGTTTGGGTTTGGTTAGAAAAAGGCCATTTTCTGGTATTTGTACTCAATATACAGCAAACTTCCATCGATTAATCTTAATCTACAGGAAGAGAACGTTGTATTGCCGTATAGTGCATCGAAATCCATTACAAGCTCGAGCAATGGCGCCACATTGACATTTAGGTAACATAAGTAAGTTAATGTGTACCTGTTGTCTTTAAAAGCCAGAAAGTCACTTTTCAACTTTTTCCCCCGATTTTTGTCAGACCTAGCGGAAAATGCTCATTGTCACTAAGCAAATCGTCACGCCAAACTTCAGGCAAATTGGTTGTTCACGAAAAAGTTCGAAATTCTACACCCCTCCACTCAAAACACCCTCCCCCTCCCCTCCCCCCATAAAATACCTAGAGATCAGGAACTCGTCTTTTTGCCGTTTTCTTGAAAGGGCAAATGACAGCTAAAGATTTTTCTGGCCTTTCTAGCCTATAATTTACTTGTGTTGTGTTAGATCTATCCCATAATTTCTTTATTGGAGAGCTAGAGGTTTGGGTTTGGTTAGAAAAAGGCCATTTTCTGGTATTTGTACTCAATATACAGGAAACGTCCATCGATTAATCTTAATCTACAGGAAGAGAACGTTGTATTGCCGTATTGTGCATCGAAATCCATTAAAAGCTCGAGAAATGGCGCCACATTGACATTTAGGTAAGATAAGTAAGTTAATGTGTACCTGTTGTCTTTAAGAGCCAGAAAGTCACTTCAACTTTTTTTCCCCGATTTTTGTCAGACCTAGCGGAAAATTCTCATTGTCACTAAGCAAATCGTCACGCCAAACTTCAGGCAAATCCGTTGTTCACGAAAAAGTTCGAAATTCTACACCCCTCCACTCAAAACACCCTCCCCCCCTCCTCCCCCCATAAAATACCTAGAGATCAGGAACTCGTCTTTTTGCCGTTTTCTTGAAAGGGCAAATGACAGCTAAATATTTTTCTGGCCTTTCTAGCCTATAATTTACTTGTGTTGTGTTAGATCTATCCCATAATTTCTTTATTGGAGAGCTAGAGGTTTGGGTTTGGTTAGAAAAAGGCCATTTTCTGGTATTTGTACTCAATATACAGGAAACTTCCATCGATTAATCTTAATCTACAGGAAGAGAACGTTGTATTGCCGTATAGTGCATCGAAATCCATTAAAAGCTCGAGAAATGGCGCCACATTGACATTTAGGTAACATAAGTAAGTTAATGTGTACCTGTTGTCTTTAAAAGCCAGAAAGTCACTTTTCAACTTTTTTTCCCCGATTTTTGTCAGACCTAGCGGAAAATGCTCATTGTCACTAAGCAAATCGTCACGCCAAACTTCAGGCAAATCGGTTGTTCACGAAAAAGTTCGAAATTCTACACCCCTCCACTCAAAACACCCTCCCCCCCTCCCCCCATAAAATACCTAGAGATCAGGAACTCGTCTTTTTGCCGTTTTCTTGAAAGGGCAAATGACAGCTAAAGATTTTTCTGGCCTTTCTAGCCTATAATTTACTTGTGTTGTGTTAGATCTATCCCATAATTTCTTTATTGGAGAGCTAGAGGTTTGGGTTTGGTTAGAAAAAGGCCATGTTCTGGTATTTGTACTCAATATACAGCAAACTTCCATCGATTAATCTTAATCTACAGGAAGAGAACGTTGTATTGCCGTATAGTGCATCGAAATCCATTACAAGCTCGAGAAATGGCGCCACATTGACATTTAAGTAACATAAGTAAGTTAATGTGTACCTGTTGTCTTTAAAAGCCAGAAAGTCACCTTTCAACTTTTTTCCCCCGATATTTGTCAGACCTAGCGGAAAATGCTCATTGTCACTAAGCAAATCGTCACGCCAAACTTCAGGCAAATCGGTTGTTCACGAAAAAGTTCGAAATTCTACACCCCTCCACTCAAAACACCCTCCCCCCCTCCCCCCATAAAATACCTAGAGATCAGGAACTCGTCTTTTTGCCGTTTTCTTGAAAGGGCAAATGACAGCTAAAGATTTTTCTGGCCTTTCTAGCCTATAATTTACTTGTGTTGTGTTAGATCTATCCCATAATTTCTTTATTGGAGAGCTAGAGGTTTGGGTTTGGTTAGAAAAAGGCCATGTTCTGGTATTTGTACTCAATATACAGCAAACTTCCATCGATTAATCTTAATCTACAGGAAGAGAACGTTGTATTGCCGTATAGTGCATCGAAATCCATTACAAGCTCGAGAAATGGCGCCACATTGACATTTAGGTAACATAAGTAAGTTAATGTGTACCTGTTGTCTTTAAAAGCTAGAAAGTCACCTTTCAACTTTTTTTCCCCGATTTTTGTAAGACCTAGCGGAAAATGCTCATTGTCACTAAGTAAATCGTCACGCCAAACTTCAGGCAAATCGGTTGTTCACGAAAAAGTTCGAAATTCCACACCCCTCCACTCAAAACACCCTCCCCCCCCCTCCCCCCATAAAATACCTAGAGATCAGGAACTCGTCTTTTTGCCGTTTTCTTGAAAGGGCAAATGACAGCTAAAGATTTTTCTGGCCTTTCTAGCCTATAATTTACTTGTGTTGTGTTAGATCTATCCCATAATTTCTTTATTGGAGAGCTAGAGGTTTGGGTTTGGTTAGAAAAAGGCCATTTTCTGGTATTTGTACTCAATATACAGGAAACTTCCATCGATTAATCTTAATCTACAGGAAGAGAACGTTGTATTGCCGTATAGTGCATCGAAATCCATTAAAAGCTCGAGAAATGGCGCCACATTGACATTTAGGTAACATAAGTAAGTTAATGTGTACCTGTTGTCTTTAAAAGCCAGAAAGTCACCTTTCAACTTTTTCCCCCCGATTTTTGTCAGACCTAGCGGAAAATGCTCATTGTCACTAAGCAAATCGTCACGCCAAACTTCAGGCAAATCGGTTGTTCACGAAAAAGTTCGAAATGCTACACCCCTCCACTCAAAACACCCTCCCCCCCCCCCCCCCCCCCTCCCCCATAAAATACCTAGAGATCAGGAACTCGTCTTTTTGCCGTTTTCTTGAAAGGGCAAATGACAGCTAAAGATTTTTCTGGCCTTTCTAGCCTATAATTTACTTGTGTTGTGTTAGATCTATCCCATAATTTCTTTATTGGAGAGCTAGAGGTTTGGGTTTGGTTAGAAAAAGGCCATTTTCTGGTATTTGTACTCAATATACAGGAAACGTCCATCGATTAATCTTAATCTACAGGAAGAGAACGTTGTATTGCCGTATTGTGCATCGAAATCCATTAAAAGCTCGAGAAATGGCGCCACATTGACATTTAGGTAAGATAAGTAAGTTAATGTGTACCTGTTGTCTTTAAGAGCCAGAAAGCCACTTCAACTTTTTTTCCCCGATTTTTGTCAGACCTAGCGGAAAATGCTCATTGTCACTAAGCAAATCGTCACGCCAAACTTCAGGCAAATCCGTTGTTCACGAAAAAGTTCGAAATTCTACACCCCTCCACTCAAAACACCCTCCCCCCCTCCTCCCCCCATAAAATACCTAGAGATCAGGAACTCGTCTTTTTGCCGTTTTCTTGAAAGGGCAAATGACAGCTAAAGATTTTTCTGGCCTTTCTAGCCTATAATTTACTTGTGTTGTGTTAGATCTATCCCATAATTTCTTTATTGGAGAGCTAGAGGTTTGGGTTTGGTTAGAAAAAGGCCATTTTCTGGTATTTGTACTCAATATACAGCAAACTTCCATCGATTAATCTTAATCTACAGGAAGAGAACGTTGTATTGCCGTATAGTGCATCGAAATCCATTACAAGCTCGAGAAATGGCGCCACATTGACATTTAGGTAACATAAGTAAGTTAATGTGTACCTGTTGTCTTTAAAAGCTAGAAAGTCACCTTTCAACTTTTTTTCCCCGATTTTTGTAAGACCTAGCGGAAAATGCTCATTGTCACTAAGCAAATCGTCACGCCAAACTTCAGGCAAATCGGTTGTTCACGAAAAAGTTCGAAATTCCACACCCCTCCACTCAAAACACCCTCCCCCCCCCTCCCCCCATAAAATACCTAGAGATCAGGAACTCGTCTTTTTGCCGTTTTCTTGAAAGGGCAAATGACAGCTAAAGATTTTTCTGGCCTTTCTAGCCTATAATTTACTTGTGTTGTGTTAGATCTATCCCATAATTTCTTTATTGGAGAGCTAGAGGTTTGGGTTTGGTTAGAAAAAGGCCATTTTCTGGTATTTGTACTCAATATACAGGAAACTTCCATCGATTAATCTTAATCTACAGGAAGAGAACGTTGTATTGCCGTATAGTGCATCGAAATCCATTAAAAGCTCGAGAAATGGCGCCACATTGACATTTAGGTAACATAAGTAAGTTAATGTGTACCTGTTGTCTTTAAAAGCCAGAAAGTCACCTTTCAACTTTTTCCCCCCGATTTTTGTCAGACCTAGCGGAAAATGCTCATTGTCACTAAGCAAATCGTCACGCCAAACTTCAGGCAAATCGGTTGTTCACGAAAAAGTTCGAAATGCTACACCCCTCCACTCAAAACACCCTCCCCCCCCCCCTCCCCCATAAAATACCTAGAGATCAGGAACTCGTCTTTTTGCCGTTTTCTTGAAAGGGCAAATGACAGCTAAAGATTTTTCTGGCCTTTCTAGCCTATAATTTACTTGTGTTGTGTTAGATCTATCCCATAATTTCTTTATTGGAGAGCTAGAGGTTTGGGTTTGGTTAGAAAAAGGCCATTTTCTGGTATTTGTACTCAATATACAGGAAACGTCCATCGATTAATCTTAATCTACAGGAAGAGAACGTTGTATTGCCGTATTGTGCATCGAAATCCATTAAAAGCTCGAGAAATGGCGCCACATTGACATTTAGGTAAGATAAGTAAGTTAATGTGTACCTGTTGTCTTTAAGAGCCAGAAAGCCACTTCAACTTTTTTTCCCCGATTTTTGTCAGACCTAGCGGAAAATGCTCATTGTCACTAAGCAAATCGTCACGCCAAACTTCAGGCAAATCCGTTGTTCACGAAAAAGTTCGAAATTCTACACCCCTCCACTCAAAACACCTCCCCCCCTCCTCCCCCCATAAAATACCTAGAGATCAGGAACTCGTCTTTTTGCCGTTTTCTTGAAAGGGCAAATGACAGCTAAAGATTTTTCTGGCCTTTCTAGCCTATAATTTACTTGTGTTGTGTTAGATCTATCCCATAATTTCTTTATTGGAGAGCTAGAGGTTTGGGTTTGGTTAGAAAAAGGCCATTTTCTGGTATTTGTACTCAATATACAGCAAACTTCCATCGATTAATCTTAATCTACAGGAAGAGAACGTTGTATTGCCGTATAGTGCATCGAAATCCATTAAAAGCTCGAGAAATGGCGCCACATTGACATTTAGGTAACATAAGTAAGTTAATGTGTACCTGTTGTCTTTAAGAGCCAGAAAGTCACTTCAACTTTTTTTCCCCGATTTTTGTCAGACCTAGCGGAAAATGCTCATTGTCACTAAGCAAATCGTCACGCCAAACTTCAGGCAAATCCGTTGTTCACGAAAAAGTTCGAAATTCTACACCCCTCCACTCAAAACACCCTCCCCCCCTCCTCCCCCCATAAAATACCTAGAGATCAGGAACTCGTCTTTTTGCCGTTTTCTTGAAAGGGCAAATGACAGCTAAATATTTTTCTGGCCTTTCTAGCCTATAATTTACTTGTGTTGTGTTAGATCTATCCCATAATTTCTTTATTGGAGAGCTAGAGGTTTGGGTTTGGTTAGAAAAAGGCCATTTTCTGGTATTTGTACTCAATATACAGGAAACTTCCATCGATTAATCTTAATCTACAGGAAGAGAACGTTGTATTGCCGTATAGTGCATCGAAATCCATTAAAAGCTCGAGAAATGGCGCCACATTGACATTTAGGTAACATAAGTAAGTTAATGTGTACCTGTTGTATTTAAAAGCCAGAAAGTCACTTTTCAACTTTTTTTCCCCGATTTTTGTCAGACCTAGCGGAAAATGCTCATTGTCACTAAGCAAATCGTCACGCCAAACTTCAGGCAAATCGGTTGTTCACGAAAAAGTTCGAAATTCTACACCCCTCCACTCAAAACACCCTCCCCCCCTCCCCCCATAAAATACCTAGAGATCAGGAACTCGTCTTTTTGCCGTTTTCTTGAAAGGGCAAATGACAGCTAAAGATTTTTCTGGCCTTTCTAGCCTATAATTTACTTGTGTTGTGTTAGATCTATCCCATAATTTCTTTATTGGAGAGCTAGAGGTTTGGGTTTGGTTAGAAAAAGGCCATGTTCTGGTATTTGTACTCAATATACAGCAAACTTCCATCGATTAATCTTAATCTACAGGAAGAGAACGTTGTATTGCCGTATAGTGCATCGAAATCCATTACAAGCTCGAGAAATGGCGCCACATTGACATTTAAGTAACATAAGTAAGTTAATGTGTACCTGTTGTCTTTAAAAGCCAGAAAGTCACCTTTCAACTTTTTTTCCCCGATATTTGTCAGACCTAGCGGAAAATGCTCATTGTCACTAAGCAAATCGTCACGCCAAACTTCAGGCAAATCGGTTGTTCACGAAAAAGTTCGAAATTCTACACCCCTCCACTCAAAACACCCTCCCCCCCTCCCCCCATAAAATACCTAGAGATCAGGAACTCGTCTTTTTGCCGTTTTCTTGAAAGGGCAAATGACAGCTAAAGATTTTTCTGGCCTTTCTAGCCTATAATTTACTTGTGTTGTGTTAGATCTATCCCATAATTTCTTTATTGGAGAGCTAGAGGTTTGGGTTTGGTTAGAAAAAGGCCATGTTCTGGTATTTGTACTCAATATACAGCAAACTTCCATCGATTAATCTTAATCTACAGGAAGAGAACGTTGTATTGCCGTATAGTGCATCGAAATCCATTACAAGCTCGAGAAATGGCGCCACATTGACATTTAGGTAACATAAGTAAGTTAATGTGTACCTGTTGTCTTTAAAAGCTAGAAAGTCACCTTTCAACTTTTTTTCCCCGATTTTTGTAAGACCTAGCGGAAAATGCTCATTGTCACTAAGCAAATCGTCACGCCAAACTTCAGGCAAATCGGTTGTTCACGAAAAAGTTCGAAATTCCACACCCCTCCACTCAAAACACCCTCCCCCCCCCCCTCCCCCCATAAAATACCTAGAGATCAGGAACTCGTCTTTTTGCCGTTTTCTTGAAAGGGCAAATGACAGCTAAAGATTTTTCTGGCCTTTCTAGCCTATAATTTACTTGTGTTGTGTTAGATCTATCCCATAATTTCTTTATTGGAGAGCTAGAGGTTTGGGTTTGGTTAGAAAAAGGCCATTTTCTGGTATTTGTACTCAATATACAGGAAACTTCCATCGATTAATCTTAATCTACAGGAAGAGAACGTTGTATTGCCGTATAGTGCATCGAAATCCATTAAAAGCTCGAGAAATGGCGCCACATTGACATTTAGGTAACATAAGTAAGTTAATGTGTACCTGTTGTCTTTAAAAGCCAGAATGTCACTTTTCAACTTTTTCCCCCCGATTTTTGTAAGACCTAGCGGAAAATGCTCATTGTCACTAAGCAAATCGTCACGCCAAACTTCAGGCAAATCGGTTGTTCACGAAAAAGTTCGAAATTCCACACCCCTCCACTCAAAACACCCTCCCCCCCCCCCCCCCCCCTCCCCCATAAAATACCTAGAGATCAGGAAATCGTCTTTTTGCCGTTTTCTTGAAATGGCAAATGACAGCTAAAGATTTTTCTGGCCTTTCTAGCCTATAATTTACTTGTGTTGTGTTAGATCTATCCTATAATTTCTTTATTGGAGAGCTAGAGGTTTGGGTTTGGTTAGAAAAAGGCCATTATCTGGTATTTGTACTCAACATACAGTAAACTTCCATCGATTAATCATAATCTACAGGAAGAGAACGTTGTATTGCCGTATAGTGCATCGAAATCCATTAAAAGCTCGAAAAATGGCGCCACATTGACATTTAGGTAACATAAGTAAGTTAATGTGTACCTGTTGTCTTTAAAAGCCAGAAAGTCACTTTTCAACTTCCCCCCCCCCGATTTTTGTCAGACCTAGCGGAAAATGCTCATTGTCACTAAGCAAATCGTCACGCCAAACTTCAGGCAAATCGGTTGTTCACGAAAAAGTTCGAAATTCTACACCCCTCCACTCAAAACACCCTCCCCCCCCCTCCCCCCATAAAATACCTAGAGATCAGGAACTCGTCTTTTTGCCGTTTTCTTGAAAGGGCAAATGACAGCTAAAGATTTTTCTGGCCTTTCTAGCCTATAATTTACTTGTGTTGTGTTAGATCTATCCCATAATTTCTTTATTGGAGAGCTAGAGGTTTGGGTTTGGTTAGAAAAAGGCCATTTTCTGGTATTTGTACTCAATATACAGGACATTTCCATCGATTAATCTTAATCTACAGGAAGAGAACGTTGTATTGCCGGATAGTGCATCGAAATCCATTACAAGCTCGAGAAATGGCGCCACATTGACATTTAGGTAACATAAGTAAGTTAATGTGTACCTGTTGTCTTTAAAAGCCAGAAAGTCACTTTTCAACTTTTTTTCCCCGATTTTTGTCAGACCTAGCGGAAAATGCTCATTGTCACTAAGCAAATCGTCACGCCAAACTTCAGGCAAATCGGTTGTTCACGAAAAAGTTCGAAATTCTACACCCCTCCACTCAAAACACCCTCCCCCCCCCCTCCCCCCATAAAATACCTAGAGATCAGGAACTCGTCTTTTTGCCGTTTTCTTGAAAGGGCAAATGACAGCTAAAGATTTTTCTGGCCTTTCTAGCCTATAATTTACTTGTGTTGTGTTAGATCTATCCCATAATTTCTTTATTGGAGAGCTAGAGGTTTGGGTTTGGTTAGAAAAAGGCCATTTTCTGGTATTTGTACTCAATATACAGCAAACTTCCATCGATTAATCATAATCTACAGGAAGAGAACGTTGTATTGCCGTATAGTGCATCGAAATCCATTAAAAGCTCGAGAAATGGCGCCACATTGACATTTAGGTAACATAAGTAAGTTAATGTGTACCTGTTGTCTTTAAAAGCCAGAAAGTCACTTTTCAACTTTCCCCCCCCCCCGATTTTTGTCAGACCTAGCGGAAAATGCTCATTGTCACTAAGCAAATCGTCACGCCAAAGTTCAGGCAAATCGGTTGTTCACGAAAAAGTTCGAAATTCTACACCCCTCCACTCAAAACACCCTCCCCCCCCCCCCCCCCCCTCCCCCCATAAAATACCTAGAGATCAGGAACTCGTCTTTTTGCCGTTTTCTTGAAAGGGCAAATGACAGCTAAAGATTTTTCTGGCCTTTCTAGCCTATAATTTACTTGTGTTGTGTTAGATCTATCCCATAATTTCTTTATTGGAGAGCTAGAGGTTTGGGTTTGGTTAGAAAAAGGCCATGTTCTGGTATTTGTATTCAATATACAGCAAACTTCCATCGATTAATCTTAATCTACAGGAAGAGAACGTTGTATTGCCGTATAGTGCATCGAAATCCATTACAAGCTCGAGAAATGGCGCCACATTGACATTTAGGTAACATAAGTAAATTAATGTGTACCTGTTGTCTTTAAAAGCCAGAAAGTCACCTTTCAACTTTTTTCCACCGATTTTTGTCAGACCTAGCGGAAAATGCTCATTGTCACTAAGCAAATCGTCACGCCAAACTTCAGGCAAATCGGTTGTTCACGAAAAAGTTCGAAATTCTACACCCCTCCACTCAAAACACCCTCCCCCCCCCCCCCCTCCCCCATAAAATACCTAGAGATCAGGAAATCGTCTTTTTGCCGTTTTCTTGAAAGGGCAAATGACAGCTAAAGATTTTTCTGGCCTTTCTAGCCTATAATTTACTTGTGTTGTGTTAGATCTATCCCATAATTTCTTTATTGGAGAGCTAGAGGTTTGGGTTTGGTTAGAAAAAGGCCATTTTCTGGTATTTGTACTCAATATACATCAAACTTCCATCGATTAATCATAATCTACAGGAAGAGAACGTTGTATTGCCGTATAGTGCATCGAAATCCATTAAAAGCTCGAGAAATGGCGCCACATTGACATTTAGGTAACATAAGTAAGTTAATGTGTACCTGTTGTCTTTAAAAGCCAGAAAGTCACTTTTCAACTTTTTTTCCCCGATTTTTGTCAGACCTAGCGGAAAATGCTCATTGTCACTAAGCAAATCGTCACGCCAAATTTCAGGCAAATCGGTTGTTCACGAAAAAGTTCGAAATTCTACACCCCTCCACTCAAAACACCCTCCCCACCCCCCCCCCCCCCCCCTCCCCCATAAAATACCTAGAGATCAGGAACTCGTCTTTTTGCCGTTTTCTTGAAAGGGCAAATGACAGCTAAAGATTTTTCTGGCCTTTCTAGCCTATAATTTACTTGTGTTGTGTTAGATCTATCCCATAATTTCTTTATTGGAGAGCTAGAGGTTTGGGTTTGGTTAGAAAAAGGCCATGTTCTGGTATTTGTATTCAATATACAGCAAACTTCCATCGATTAATCTTAATCTACAGGAAGAGAACGTTGTATTGCCGTATAGTGCATCGAAATCCATTACAAGCTCGAGAAATGGCGCCACATTGACATTTAGGTAACATAAGTAAATTAATGTGTACCTGTTGTCTTTAAAAGCCAGAAAGTCACCTTTCAACTTTTTTCCACCGATTTTTGTCAGACCTAGCGGAAAATGCTCATTGTCACTAAGCAAATCGTCACGCCAAACTTCAGGCAAATCGGTTGTTCACGAAAAAGTTCGAAATTCTACACCCCTCCACTCAAAACACCCTCCCCCCCCCCCCCCCTCCCCCATAAAATACCTAGAGATCAGGAAATCGTCTTTTTGCCGTTTTCTTGAAAGGGCCAATGACAGCTAAAGATTTTTCTGGCCTTTCTAGCCTATAATTTACCTGTGTTGTGTTAGATCTATCCCATAATTTCTTTATTGGAGAGCTAGAGGTTTGGGTTTGGTTAGAAAAAGGCCATTTTCTGGTATTTGTACTCAACATACAGTAAACTTCCGTCGATTAATCTTAATCTACAGGAAGAGAACGTTGTATTGCCGTATAGTGCATCGAAATCCATTAAAAGCTCGAGAAATGGCGCCACATTGACATTTAGGTAACATAAGTAAGTTAATGTGTACCTGTTGTCTTTAAAAGCCAGAAAGTCACTTTTCAACTTTTTCCCCCCGATTTTTGTAAGACCTAGCGGAAAATGCTCATTGTCACTAAGCAAATCGTCACGCCAAACTTCAGGCAAATCGGTTGTTCACGAAAAAGTTCGAAATTCCACACCCCTCCACTCAAAACACCCTCCCCCCCCTCCCCCCATAAAATACCTAGAGATCAGGAACTCGTCTTTTTGCCGCTTTCATGAAAGGGCAAATGACAGCTAAAGATTTTTCTGGCCTTTCTAGCCTATAATTTACTTGTGTTGTGTTAGATCTATCCCATAATTTCTTTATTGGAGAGCTAGAGGTTTGGGTTTGGTTAGAAAAAGGCCATTTTCTGGTATTTGTACTCAACATACAGTAAACTTCCATCGATTAATCTTAATCTACAGGAAGAGAACGTTGTATTGCCGTATAGTGCATCGAAATCCATTAAAAGCTCGAGAAATGGCGCCACATTGACATTTAGGTAACATAAGTAAGTTAATGTGTACCTGTTGTCTTTAAAAGCCAGAAAGTCACTTTTCAACTTTTCCCCCCCGATTTTTGTAAGACCTAGCGGAAAATGCTCATTGTCACTAAGCAAATCGTCACGCCAAACTTCAGGCAAATCGGTTGTTCACGAAAAAGTTCGAAATTCCACACCCCTCCACTCAAAACACCCTCCCCCCCCCCTCCCCCCATAAAATACCTAGAGATCAGGAACTCGTCTTTTTGCCGTTTTCTTGAAAGGGCAAATGAGAGCTAAAGATTTTTCTGGCCTTTCTAGCCTATAATTTACTTGTGTTGTGTTAGATCTATCCCATAATTTCTTTATTGGAGAGCTAGAGGTTTGGGTTTGGTTAGAAAAAGGCCATTTTCTGGTATTTGTACTCAATATACAGGAAACTTCCATCGATTATTCTTAATCTACTGGAAGAGAACGTTGTATTGCCGTATAGTGCATCGAAATCCATTAAAAGCTCGAGAAATGGCGCCACATTGACATTTAGGTAACATAAGTAAGTTAATGTGTACCTGTTGTCTTTAAAAGCCAGAAAGTCACTTTTCAACTTTTCCCCCCCGATTTTTCTCAGACCTAGCGGAAAATGCTCATTGTCACTAAGCAAATCGTCACGCCAAACTTCAGGCAAATCGATTGTTCACGAAAAAGTTCGAAATTCTACACCCCTCCACTCAAAACACCCTCCCCCCCCCCCCTCCCCCCATAAAATACCTAGAGATCAGGAACTCGTCTTTTTGCCGTTTTCTTGAAAGGGCAAATGACAGCTAAAGATTTTTCTGGCCTTTCTAGCCTATAATTTACTTGTGTTGTGTTAGATCTATCCCATAATTTCTTTATTGGAGAGCTAGAGGTTTGGGTTTGGTTAGAAAAAGGCCATGTTCTGGTATTTGTATTCAATATACAGCAAACTTCCATCGATTAATCTTAATCTACAGGAAGAGAACGTTGTATTGCCGTATAGTGCATCGAAATCCATTACAAGCTCGAGAAATGGCGCCACATTGACATTTAGGTAACATAAGTAAATTAATGTGTACCTGTTGTCTTTAAAAGCCAGAAAGTCACCTTTCAACTTTTTTCCACCGATTTTGTCAGACCTAGCGGAAAATGCTCATTGTCACTAAGCAAATCGTCACGCCAAACTTCAGGCAAATCGGTTGTTCACGAAAAAGTTCGAAATTCTACACCCCTCCACTCAAAACACCCTCCCCCCCCCCCCCCCCCTCCCCCATAAAATACCTAGAGATCAGGAAATCGTCTTTTTGCCGTTTTCTTGAAAGGGCAAATGACAGCTAAAGATTTTTCTGGCCTTTCTAGCCTATAATTTACTTGTGTTGTGTTAGATCTATCCCATAATTTCTTTATTGGAGAGCTAGAGTTTGGGTTTGGTTAGAAAAAGGCCATTTTCTGGTATTTGTACTCAATATACAGCAAACTTCCATCGATTAATCATAATCTACAGGAAGAGAAACGTTGTATTGCCGTATAGTGCATCGAAATCCATTAAAAGCTCGAGAAATGGCGCCACATTGACATTTAGGTAACATAAGTAAGTTAATGTGTACCTGTTGTCTTTAAAAGCCAGAAAGTCACTTTTCAACTTTTTTCCCCGATTTTTGTCAGACCTAGCGGAAAATGCTCATTGTCACTAAGCAAATCGTCACGCCAAATTTCAGGCAAATCGGTTGTTCACGAAAAAGTTCGAAATTCTACACCCCTCCACTCAAAACACCCTCCCCACCCCCCCCCCCCCCCTCCCCCATAAAATACCTAGAGATCAGGAACTCGTCTTTTTGCCGTTTTTTGAAAGGGCAAATGACAGCTAAAGATTTTTCTGGCCTTTCTAGCCTATAATTTACTTGTGTTGTGTTAGATCTATCCCATAATTTCTTTATTGGAGAGCTAGAGGTTTGGGTTTGGTTAGAAAAAGGCCATGTTCTGGTATTTGTATTCAATATACAGCAAACTTCCATCGATTAATCTTAATCTACAGGAAGAGAACGTTGTATTGCCGTATAGTGCATCGAAATCCATTACAAGCTCGAGAAATGGCGCCACATTGACATTTAGGTAACATAAGTAAATTAATGTGTACCTGTTGTCTTTAAAAGCCAGAAAGTCACCTTTCAACTTTTTTCCACCGATTTTTGTCAGACCTAGCGGAAAATGCTCATTGTCACTAAGCAAATCGTCACGCCAAACTTCAGGCAAATCGGTTGTTCACGAAAAAGTTCGAAATTCTACACCCCTCCACTCAAAACACCCTCCCCCCCCCCCCCCCCCCCTCCCCCATAAAATACCTAGAGATCAGGAAATCGTCTTTTTGCCGTTTTCTTGAAAGGGCCAATGACAGCTAAAGATTTTTCTGGCCTTTCTAGCCTATAATTTACCTGTGTTGTGTTAGATCTATCCCATAATTTCTTTATTGGAGAGCTAGAGGTTTGGGTTTGGTTAGAAAAAGGCCATTTTCTGGTATTTGTACTCAACATACAGTAAACTTCCGTCGATTAATCTTAATCTACAGGAAGAGAACGTTGTATTGCCGTATAGTGCATCGAAATCCATTAAAAGCTCGAGAAATGGCGCCACATTGACATTTAGGTAACATAAGTAAGTTAATGTGTACCTGTTGTCTTTAAAAGCCAGAAAGTCACTTTTCAACTTTTTCCCCCCGATTTTTGTAAGACCTAGCGGAAAATGCTCATTGTCACTAAGCAAATCGTCACGCCAAACTTCAGGCAAATCGGTTGTTCACGAAAAAGTTCGAAATTCCACACCCCTCCACTCAAAACACCCTCCCCCCCTCCCCCCATAAAATACCTAGAGATCAGGAACTCGTCTTTTTGCCGCTTTCATGAAAGGGCAAATGACAGCTAAAGATTTTTCTGGCCTTTCTAGCCTATAATTTACTTGTGTTGTGTTAGATCTATCCATAATTTCTTTATTGGAGAGCTAGAGGTTTGGGTTTGGTTAGAAAAAGGCCATTTTCTGGTATTTGTACTCAACATACAGTAAACTTCCATCGATTAATCTTAATCTACAGGAAGAGAACGTTGTATTGCCGTATAGTGCATCGAAATCCATTAAAAGCTCGAGAAATGGCGCCACATTGACATTTAGGTAACATAAGTAAGTTAATGTGTACCTGTTGTCTTTAAAAGCCAGAAAGTCACTTTTCAACTTTTCCCCCCGATTTTTGTAAGACCTAGCGGAAAATGCTCATTGTCACTAAGCAAATCGTCACGCCAAACTTCAGGCAAATCGGTTGTTCACGAAAAAGTTCGAATTCCACACCCCTCCACTCAAAACACCCTCCCCCCCCCCTCCCCCCATAAAATACCTAGAGATCAGGAACTCGTCTTTTTGCCGTTTTCTTGAAAGGGCAAATGAGAGCTAAAGATTTTTCTGGCCTTTCTAGCCTATAATTTACTTGTGTTGTGTTAGATCTATCCCATAATTTCTTTATTGGAGAGCTAGAGGTTTGGGTTTGGTTAGAAAAAGGCCATTTTCTGGTATTTGTACTCAATATACAGGAAACTTCCATCGATTATTCTTAATCTACTGGAAGAGAACGTTGTATTGCCGTATAGTGCATCGAAATCCATTAAAAGCTCGAGAAATGGCGCCACATTGACATTTAGGTAACATAAGTAAGTTAATGTGTACCTGTTGTCTTTAAAAGCCAGAAAGTCACTTTTCAACTTTTCCCCCCCGATTTTTCTCAGACCTAGCGGAAAATGCTCATTGTCACTAAGCAAATCGTCACGCCAAACTTCAGGCAAATCGATTGTTCACGAAAAAGTTCGAAATTCTACACCCCTCCACTCAAAACACCCTCCCCCCCCCCCTCCCCCCATAAAATACCTAGAGATCAGGAACTCGTCTTTTTGCCGTTTTCTTGAAAGGGCAAATGACAGCTAAAGATGTTTCTGGCCTTTCTAGCCTATAATTTACTTGTGTTGTGTTAGATCTATCCCATAATTTCTTTATTGGAGAGCTAGAGGTTTGGGTTTGGTTAGAAAAAGGCCATTTTCTGGTATTTGTACTCAATATACAGGAAACTTCCATCGATTATTCTTAATCTACTGGAAGAGAACGTTGTATTGCCGTATAGTGCATCGAAATCCATTAAAAGCTCGAGAAATGGCGCCACATTGACATTTAGGTAACATAAGTAAGTTAATGTGTACCTGTTGTCTTTAAAAGCCAGAATGTCACTTTTCAACTTTTTCCCCCCGATTTTTGTAAGACCTAGCGGAAAATGCTCATTGTCACTAAGCAAATCGTCACGCCAAACTTCAGGCAAATCGGTTGTTCACGAAAAAGTTCGAAATTCCACACCCCTCCACTCAAAACACCCTCCCCCCCCCCCCCCCTCCCCCATAAAATACCTAGAGATCAGGAAATCGTCTTTTTGCCGTTTTCTTGAAATGGCAAATGACAGCTAAAGATTTTTCTGGCCTTTCTAGCCTATAATTTACTTGTGTTGTGTTAGATCTATCCTATAATTTCTTTATTGGAGAGCTAGAGGTTTGGGTTTGGTTAGAAAAAGGCCATTATCTGGTATTTGTACTCAACATACAGTAAACTTCCATCGATTAATCATAATCTACAGGAAGAGAACGTTGTATTGCCGTATAGTGCATCGAAATCCATTAAAAGCTCGAGAAATGGCGCCACATTGACATTTAGGTAACATAAGTAAGTTAATGTGTACCTGTTGTCTTTAAAAGCCAGAAAGTCACTTTTCAACTTCCCCCCCCCCCCGATTTTTGTCAGACCTAGCGGAAAATGCTCATTGTCACTAAGCAAATCGTCACGCCAAACTTCAGGCAAATCGGTTGTTCACGAAAAAGTTCGAAATTCTACACCCCTCCACTCAAAACACCCTCCCCCCCCCTCCCCCCATAAAATACCTAGAGATCAGGAACTCGTCTTTTTGCCGTTTTCTTGAAAGGGCAAATGACAGCTAAAGATTTTTCTGGCCTTTCTAGCCTATAATTTACTTGTGTTGTGTTAGATCTATCCCATAATTTCTTTATTGGAGAGCTAGAGGTTTGGGTTTGGTTAGAAAAAGGCCATTTTCTGGTATTTGTACTCAATATACAGGACATTTCCATCGATTAATCTTAATCTACAGGAAGAGAACGTTGTATTGCCGGATAGTGCATCGAAATCCATTACAAGCTCGAGAAATGGCGCCACATTGACATTTAGGTAACATAAGTAAGTTAATGTGTACCTGTTCTCTTTAAAAGCCAGAAAGTCACTTTTCAACTTTTTCCCCCGATTTTTGTCAGACCTAGCGGAAAATGCTCATTGTCACTAAGCAAATCGTCACGCCAAACTTCAGGCAAATCGGTTGTTCACGAAAAAGTTCGAAATTCTACACCCCTCCACTCAAAACACCCTCCCCCCCCCCCCTCCCCCCATAAAATACCTAGAGATCAGGAACTCGTCTTTTTGCCGTTTTCTTGAAAGGGCAAATGACAGCTAAAGATTTTTCTGGCCTTTCTAGCCTATAATTTACTTGTGTTGTGTTAGATCTATCCCATAATTTCTTTATTGGAGAGCTAGAGGTTTGGGTTTGGTTAGAAAAAGGCCATTTTCTGGTATTTGTACTCAATATACAGCAAACTTCCATCGATTAATCATAATCTACAGGAAGAGAACGTTGTATTGCCGTATAGTGCATCGAAATCCATTACAAGCTCGAGAAATGGCGCCACATTGACATTTAGGTAACATAAGTAAGTTAATGTGTACCTGTTGTCTTTAAAAGCCAGAAAGTCACTTTTCAACTTTCCCCCCCCCCCCCCCGATTTTTGTCAGACCTAGCGGAAAATGCTCATTGTCACTAAGCAAATCGTCACGCCAAATTTCAGGCAAATCGGTTGTTCACGAAAAAGTTCGAAATTCTACACCCCTCCACTCAAAACACCCTCCCCACCCCCCCCCCCCCCTCCCCCATAAAATACCTAGAGATCAGGAACTCGTCTTTTTGCCGTTTTCTTGAAAGGGCAAATGACAGCTAAAGATTTTTCTGGCCTTTCTAGCCTATAATTTACTTGTGTTGTGTTAGATCTATCCCATAATTTCTTTATTGGAGAGCTAGAGGTTTGGGTTTGGTTAGAAAAAGGCCATGTTCTGGTATTTGTATTCAATATACAGCAAACTTCCATCGATTAATCTTAATCTACAGGAAGAGAACGTTGTATTGCCGTATAGTGCATCGAAATCCATTACAAGCTCGAGAAATGGCGCCACATTGACATTTAGGTAACATAAGTAAGTTAATGTGTACCTGTTGTCTTTAAAAGCCAGAAAGTCACTTTTCAACTTCCCCCCCCCCCGATTTTTGTCAGACCTAGCGGAAAATGCTCATTGTCACTAAGCAAATCGTCACGCCAAACTTCAGGCAAATCGGTTGTTCACGAAAAAGTTCGAAATTCTACACCCCTCCACTCAAAACACCCTCCCCCCCCCTCCCCCCATAAAATACCTAGAGATCAGGAACTCGTCTTTTTGCCGTTTTCTTGAAAGGGCAAATGACAGCTAAAGATTTTTCTGGCCTTTCTAGCCTATAATTTACTTGTGTTGTGTTAGATCTATCCCATAATTTCTTTATTGGAGAGCTAGAGGTTTGGGTTTGGTTAGAAAAAGGCCATTTTCTGGTATTTGTACTCAATATACAGGACATTTCCATCGATTAATCTTAATCTACAGGAAGAGAACGTTGTATTGCCGGATAGTGCATCGAAATCCATTACAAGCTCGAGAAATGGCGCCACATTGACATTTAGGTAACATAAGTAAGTTAATGTGTACCTGTTGTCTTTAAAAGCCAGAAAGTCACTTTTCAACTTTTTTTCCCCGATTTTTGTCAGACCTAGCGGAAAATGCTCATTGTCACTAAGCAAATCGTCACGCCAAACTTCAGGCAAATCGGTTGTTCACGAAAAAGTTCGAAATTCTACACCCCTCCACTCAAAACACCCTCCCCCCCCCCTCCCCCCATAAAATACCTAGAGATCAGGAACTCGTCTTTTTGCCGTTTTCTTGAAAGGGCAAATGACAGCTAAAGATTTTTCTGGCCTTTCTAGCCTATAATTTACTTGTGTTGTGTTAGATCTATCCCATAATTTCTTTATTGGAGAGCTAGAGGTTTGGGTTTGGTTAGAAAAAGGCCATTTTCTGGTATTTGTACTCAAAATACAGCAAACTTCCATCGATTAATCATAATCTACAGGAAGAGAACGTTGTATTGCCGTATAGTGCATCGAAATCCATTAAAAGCTCGAGAAATGGCGCCACATTGACATTTAGGTAACATAAGTAAGTTAATGTGTACCTGTTGTCTTTAAAAGCCAGAAAGTCACTTTTCAACTTTCCCCCCCCCCCCCGATTTTTGTAAGACCTAGCGGAAAATGCTCATTGTCACTAAGCAAATCGTCACGCCAAACTTCAGGCAAATCGGTTGTTCACGAAAAAGTTCGAAATTCCACACCCCTCCACTCAAAACACCCTCCCCCCCCCCTCCCCCCATAAAATACCTAGAGATCAGGAACTCGTCTTTTTGCCGTTTTCTTGAAAGGGCAAATGACAGCTAAAGATTTTTCTGGCCTTTCTAGCCTATAATTTACTTGTGTTGTGTTAGATCTATCCATAATTTCTTTATTGGAGAGCTAGAGTTTGGGTTTGGTTAGAAAAAGGCCATTTTCTGGTATTTGTACTCAATATACAGGAAACTTCCATCGATTAATCTTAATCTACAGGAAGAGAACGTTGTATTGCCGTATAGTGCATCGAAATCCATTAAAAGCTCGAGAAATGGCGCCACATTGACATTTAGGTAACATAAGTAAGTTAATGTGTACCTGTTGTCTTTAAAAGCCAGAATGTCACTTTTCAACTTTTTCCCCCCGATTTTTGTAAGACCTAGCGGAAAATGCTCATTGTCACTAAGCAAATCGTCACGCCAAACTTCAGGCAAATCGGTTGTTCACGAAAAAGTTCGAAATTCCACACCCCTCCACTCAAAACACCCTCCCCCCCCCCCCCCTCCCCCATAAAATACCTAGAGATCAGGAAATCGTCCTTTTTGCCGTTTTCTTGAAATGGCAAATGACAGCTAAAGATTTTTCTGGCCTTTCTAGCCTATAATTTACTTGTGTTGTGTTAGATCTATCCTATAATTTCTTTATTGGAGAGCTAGAGGTTTGGGTTTGGTTAGAAAAAGGCCATTATCTGGTATTTGTACTCAACATACAGTAAACTTCCATCGATTAATCATAATCTACAGGAAGAGAACGTTGTATTGCCGTATAGTGCATCGAAATCCATTAAAAGCTCGAGAAATGGCGCCACATTGACATTTAGGTAACATAAGTAAGTTAATGTGTACCTGTTGTCTTTAAAAGCCAGAAAGTCACTTTTCAACTTCCCCCCCCCCGATTTTTGTCAGACCTAGCGGAAAATGCTCATTGTCACTAAGCAAATCGTCACGCCAACTTCAGGCAAATCGGTTGTTCACGAAAAAGTTCGAAATTCTACACCCCTCCACTCAAAAACACCCTCCCCCCCCCTCCCCCATAAATACCTAGAGATCAGGAACTCGTCTTTTTGCCGTTTTCTTGAAAGGGCAAATGACAGCTAAAGATTTTTCTGGCCTTTCTAGCCTATAATTTACTTGTGTTGTGTTAGATCTATCCCATAATTTCTTTATTGGAGAGCTAGAGGTTTGGGTTTGGTTAGAAAAAGGCCATTTTCTGGTATTTGTACTCAATATACAGGACATTTCCATCGATTAATCTTAATCTACAGGAAGAGAACGTTGTATTGCCGGATAGTGCATCGAAATCCATTACAAGCTCGAGAAATGGCGCCACATTGACATTTAGGTAACATAAGTAAGTTAATCCACTCAAACACCCTCCCCCCCCCCTCCCCCCATAAAATACCTAGAGATCAGGAACTCGTCTTTTTGCCGTTTTCTTGAAAGGGCAAATGACAGCTAAAGATTTTTCTGGCCTTTCTAGCCTATAATTTACTTGTGTTGTGTTAGATCTATCCCATAATTTCTTTATTGGAGAGCTAGAGGTTTGGGTTTGGTTAGAAAAAGGCCATTTTCTGGTATTTGTACTCAATATACAGCAAATTCCATCGATTAATCATAATCTACAGAAGAGAACGTTGTATTGCCGTATAGTGCATCGAAATCCATTAAAAGCTCGAGAAATGGCGCCACATTGACATTTAGGTAACATAAGTAAGTTAATGTGTACCTGTTGTCTTTAAAAGCCAGAAAGTCACTTTTCAACTTTCCCCCCCCCCCGATTTTTGTCAGACCTAGCGGAAAATGCTCATTGTCACTAAGCAAATCGTCACGCCAAAGGTTCAGGCAAATCGGTTGTTCACGAAAAAGTTCGAAATTCTACACCCCTCCACTCAAAACACCCTCCCCCCCCCCCCCCCCCCTCCCCCCCATAAATACCTAGAGATCAGGAACTCGTCTTTTTGCCCGTTTTCTTGAAAGGGCAAATGACAGCTAAAGATTTTTCTGGCCTTTCTAGCCTATAATTTACTTGTGTTGTGTTAGATCTATCCCATAATTTCTTTATTGGAGAGCTAGAGGTTTGGGTTTGGTTAGAAAAAGGCCATTTTCTGGTATTTGTACTCAATATACAGCAAACTTCCATCGATTAATCATAATCTACAGGAAGGAAACGTTGTATTGCCGTATAGTGCATCGAAATCCATTAAAAGCTCGAGAAATGGCGCCACATTGACATTTAGGTAACATAAGTAAGTTAATGTGTACCTGTTGTCTTTAAAAGCCAGAAAGTCACTTTTCAACTTTTTTTCCCCGATTTTTGTCAGACCTAGCGGAAAATGCTCATTGTCACTAAGCAAATCGTCACGCCAAATTTCAGGCAATCGGTTGTTCACGAAAAAGTTCGAAATTCTACACCCCTCCACTCAAAACACCCTCCCCACCCCCCCCCCCCCCCCCCCCCCCTCCCCCATAAAATACCTAGAGATCAGGAACTCGTCTTTTGCCGTTTTCTTGAAAGGGCAAATGACAGCTAAAGATTTTTCTGGCCTTTCTAGCCTATTAATTTACTTGTGTTGTGTTAGATCTATCCCATAATTTCTTTATCGGAGAGCTAGAGGTTGGTTTGGTTAGAAAAAGGCCATGTTCTGGTATTTGTATTCAATATACAGCAAACTTCCATCGATTAATCTTAATCTACAGGAAGAGAACGTTGTATTGCCGTATAGTGCATCGAAATCCATTACAAGCTCGAGAAATGGCGCCACATTGACATTTAGGTACATAAGTAAATTAATGTGTACCTGTTGTCTTTAAAGCAGAAAGTCACCTTTCAACTTTTTTCCACCGATTTTTGTCAGACCTAGCGGAAAATGCTCATTGTCACTAAGCAAATCGTCACGCCAAACTTCAGGCAAATCGGTTGTTCACGAAAAGTTCGAATTCTACACCCCTCCACTCAAAACACCCTCCCCCCCCCCCCCTCCCCATAAATACCTAGAGATCAGGAAATCGTCTTTTTGCCGTTTTCTTGAAAGGGCCAATGACAGCTAAAGATTTTTCTGGCCTTTCTAGCCTATAATTTACCTGTGTTGTGTTAGATCTATCCCATAATTTCTTTATTGGAGAGCTAGAGGTTGGGTTTGGTTAGAAAAAGGCCATTTTCTGGTATTTGTACTCAACATACAGTAAACTTCCGTCGATTAATCTTAATCTACAGGAAGAGAACGTTGTATTGCCGTATAGTGCATCGAAATCCATTAAAAGCTCGAGAAATGGCGCCACATTGACATTTAGATAACATAAGTAAGTTAATGTGTACCTGTTGTCTTTAAAAGCCAGAAAGTCACTTTTCAACTTTTTCCCCCGATTTTGTAAGACCTAGCGGAAAATGCTCATTGTCACTAAGCAAATCGTCACGCCAAACTTCAGGCAAATCGGTTGTTCACGAAAAAGTTCGAAATTCCACACCCCTCCACTCAAAACCCTCCCCCCCCTCCCCCCATAAAATACCTAGAGATCAGGAACTCGTCTTTTTGCCGCTTTCATGAAAGGGCAAATGACAGCTAAAGATTTTTCTGGCCTTTCTAGCCTATAATTTACTTGTGTTGTGTTAGATCTATCCCATAATTTCTTTATTGGAGAGCTAGAGGTTTGGGTTTGGTTAGAAAAAGGCCATTTTCTGGTATTTGTACTCAACATACAGTAAACTTCCATCGATTAATCTTAATCTACAGGAAGAGAACGTTGTATTGCCGTATAGTGCATCGAAATCCATTAAAAGCTCGAGAAATGGCGCCACATTGACATTTAGGTAACATAAGTAAGTTAATGTGTACCTGTTGTCTTTAAAAGCCAGAAAGTCACTTTTCAACTTTTCCCCCCGATTTTTGTAAGACCTAGCGGAAAATGCTCATTGTCACTAAGCAAATCGTCACGCCAAACTTCAGGCAAATCGGTTGTTCACGAAAAAGTTCGAAATTCCACACCCCTCCACTCAAAACACCCTCCCCCCCCTCCCCCCATAAAATACCTAGAGATCAGGAACTCGTCTTTTTGCCGTTTTCTTGAAAGGGCAAATGAGAGCTAAAGATTTTTCTGGCCTTTCTAGCCTATAATTTACTTGTGTTGTGTTAGATCTATCCCATAATTTCTTTATTGGAGAGCTAGAGGTTTGGGTTTGGTTAGAAAAAGGCCATTTTCTGGTATTTGTACTCAATATACAGGAAACTTCCATCGATTATTCTTATCTACTGGAAGAGAACGTTGTATTGCCGTATAGTGCATCGAAATCCATTAAAAGCTCGAGAAATGGCGCCACATTGACATTTAGGTAACATAAGTAAGTTAATGTGTACCTGTTGTCTTTAAAAGCCAGAAAGTCACTTTTCAACTTTTCCCCCCGATTTTTCTCAGACCTAGCGGAAAATGCTCATTGTCACTAAGCAAATCGTCACGCCAAACTTCAGGCAAATCGATTGTTCACGAAAAGTTCGAAATTCTAAACCCCTCCACTCAAAACACCCTCCCCCCCCCCCTCCCCCCATAAAATACCTAGAGATCAGGAACTCGTCTTTTGCCGTTTTCTTCAAAGGGCAAATGACAGCTAAAGATTTTTCTGGCCTTTCTAGCCTATAATTTACTTGTGTTGTGTTAGATCTATCCCATAATTTCTTTATTGGAGAGCTAGAGGTTTGGGTTTGGTTAGAAAAAGGCCATTTTCTGGTATTTGTACTCAATATACAGGAAACTTCCATCGATTATTCTTAATCTACTGGAAGAGACGTTGTATTGCCAGTATAGTGCATCGAAATCCATTAAAAGCTCGAGAAATGGCGCCACATTGACATTTAGGTAACATAAGTAAGTTAATGTGTACCTGTTGTCTTTAAAAGCCAGAATGTCACTTTTCAACTTTTCCCCCCGATTTTGTAAGACCTAGCGGAAAATGCTCATTGTCACTAAGCAAATCGTCACGCAAACTTCAGGCAAATCGGTTATATAATAATAATAATAAAGACTTTATTTAGCGAGGGTAACACATAATAGCAACGCTAATAAACTTGTGGCCCTCCTAGTAGTTAAAATACAAACAGTGATATAAAAAGCTCTACGTTCTACATATACAATATTAAAATCTAAACAACTACTAATCTATAACTAGCTAAATTTAAGTATAAAAATGCAAGAATATATAAAACTAGACTAGGCATAAAAATGGACAACAGGAAAAGATAACGGATAAAATTGAATTAAATAACAAAATGATGTATAAATTTTTGCTCACTAAAAATTCGATTCCACATGTTACGTCTAAAAGAATGTAAAGAGTCTTGCTTCCTTAAATCTAATGGTAGAGAGTTCCACAATTTACAACTAGTAACAGCAAATGTTCTACCTCCTTCAGTTTCTCTAGAATAACGGGGACAAATCACATTAATACCAGAGTATCTTGTGTTACGGGCATGTAATTGATTATTAAGCTTGATTTGCTCCATTAAGTAGGATGGAAGGTTGCCATGGATACGCTTATATACAATTGAACATTTACTTATTTTTGACTCTTCATAAAAAGGTAGCAAGCGCAGGTTGTTCACGAAAAAGTTCGAAATTCCACACCCCTCCACTCAAAACACCCTCCCCCCCCCCCTCCCCCCATAAAATACCTAGAGATCAGGAAATCGTCTTTTTGCCGTTTTCTTGAAATGGCAAATGACAGCTAAAGATTTTTCTGGCCTTTCTAGCCTATAATTTACTTGTGTTGTGTTAGATCTATCCTATAATTTCTTTATTGGAGAGCTAGAGGTTTGGGTTTGGTTAGAAAAGGCCATTATCTGGTATTTGTACTCAACATACAGTAAACTTCCATCGATTAATCATAATCTTACAGGAAGAGAACGTTGTATTGCCGTATAGTGCATCGAAATCCATTAAAAGCTCGAGAAATGGCGCCACATTGACATTTAGGTAACATAAGTAAGTTAATGTGTACCTGTTGTCTTTAAAAGCCAGAAAGTCACTTTTCAACTTCCCCCCCCCCCCCGATTTTTGTCAGACCTAGCGGAAAATGCTCATTGTCACTAAGCAAATCGTCACGCCAAACTTCAGGCAAATCGGTTGTTCACGAAAAAGTTCGAAATTCTACACCCTCCACTCAAAACACCCTCCCCCCCCCTCCCCCCATAAAATACCTAGAGATCAGGAACTCGTCTTTTTGCCGTTTTCTTGAAAGGGCAAATGACAGCTAAAGATTTTTCTGGCCTTTCTAGCCTATAATTTACTTGTGTTGTGTTAGATCTATCCCATAATTTCTTTATTGGAGAGCTAGAGGTTTGGGTTTGGTTAGAAAAAGGCCATTTTCCTGGTATTTGTACTCAATATACAGGACATTTCCATCGATTAATCTTAATCTACAGGAAGAGAACGTTGTATTGCCGGATAGTGCATCGAAATCCATTACAAGCTCGAGAATGGCGCCACATTGACATTTAGGTAACATAAGTAAGTTAATGTGTACCTGTTGTCTTTAAAAGCCAGAAAGTCACTTTTCAACTTTTTCCCCGATTTTTGTCAGACCTAGCGGAAAATGCTCATTGTCACTAAGCAAATCGTCACGCCAAACTTCAGGCAAATCGGTTGTTCACGAAAAAGTTCGAAATTCTACACCCCTCCACTCAAAACACCCCTCCCCCCCCCCCCTCCCCCCATAAAATACCTAGAGATCAGGAACTCGTCTTTTTTGCCGTTTTCTTGAAAGGGCAAATGACAGCTAAAGATTTTTCTGGCCTTTCTAGCCTATAATTTACTTGTGTTGTGTTAGATCTATCCCATAATTTCTTTATTGGAGAGCTAGAGGTTTGGGTTTGGTTAGAAAAAGGCCATTTTCTGGTATTTGTACTCAATATACAGCAAACTTCCATCGATTAATCATAATCTACAGGAAGAGAACGTTGTATTGCCGTATAGTGCATCGAAATCCATTAAAAGCTCGAGAAATGGCGCCACATTGACATTTAGGTAACATAAGTAAGTTAATGTGTACCTGTTGTCTTTAAAGCCAGAAAGTCACTTTTCAACTTTCCCCCCCCCCCCCGATTTTTGTCAGACCTAGCGGAAAATGCTCATTGTCACTAAGCAAATCGTCACGCCAAATTTCAGGCAAATCGGTTGTTCACGAAAAAGTTCGAAATTCTACACCCCTCCACTCAAAACACCCTCCCCACCCCCCCCCCCCCTCCCCCATAAAATACCTAGAGATCAGGAACTCGTCTTTTTGCCGTTTTCTTGAAAGGGCAAATGACAGCTAAAGATTTTTCTGGCCTTTCTAGCCTATAATTTACTTGTGTTGTGTTAGATCTATCCCATAATTTCTTTATTGGAGAGCTAGAGGTTTGGGTTTGGTTAGAAAAAGGCCATGTTCTGGTATTTGTATTCAATATACAGCAAACTTCCATCGATTAATCTTAATCTACAGAAGAGAACGTTGTATTGCCGTATAGTGCATCGAAATCCATTACAAGCTCGAGAAATGGCGCCACATTGACATTTAGGTAACATAAGTAAGTTAATGTGTACCTGTTGTCTTTAAAAGCCAGAAAGTCACTTTTCAACTTCCCCCCCCCCCCGATTTTTGTCAGACCTAGCGGAAAATGCTCATTGTCACTAAGCAAATCGTCACGCCAAACTTCAGGCAAATCGGTTGTTCACGAAAAAGTTCGAAATTCTACACCCCTCCACTCAAAACACCCTCCCCCCCCCTCCCCCATAAAATACCTAGAGATCAGGAACTCGTCTTTTTGCCGTTTTCTTGAAAGGGCAAATGACAGCTAAAGATTTTTCTGGCCTTTCTAGCCTATAATTTACTTGTGTTGTGTTAGATCTATCCCATAATTTCTTTATTGGAGAGCTAGAGGTTTGGGTTTGGTTAGAAAAAGGCCATTTTCTGGTATTTGTACTCAATATACAGGACATTTCCATCGATTAATCTTAATCTACAGGAAGAGAACGTTGTATTGCCGGATAGTGCATCGAAATCCATTACAAGCTCGAGAAATGGCGCCACATTGACATTTAGGTAACATAAGTAAGTTAATGTGTACCTGTTGTCTTTAAAAGCCAGAAAGTCACTTTTCAACTTTTTTCCCCGATTTTTGTCAGACCTAGCGGAAAATGCTCATTGTCACTAAGCAAATCGTCACGCCAACTTCAGGCAAATCGGTTGTTCACGAAAAAGTTCGAAATTCTACACCCCTCCACTCAAAACACCCTCCCCCCCCCCTCCCCCCATAAAATACCTAGAGATCAGGAACTCGTCTTTTTGCCGTTTTCTTGAAAGGGCAAATGACAGCTAAAGATTTTTCTGGCCTTTCTAGCCTATAATTTACTTGTGTTGTGTTAGATCTATCCCATAATTTCTTTATTGGAGAGCTAGAGGTTTGGGTTTGGTTAGAAAAAGGCCATTTTCTGGTATTTGTACTCAATATACAGCAAACTTCATCGATTAATCATAATCTACAGGAAGAGAACGTTGTATTGCCGTATAGTGCATCGAAATCCATTAAAAGCTCGAGAAATGGCGCCACATTGACATTTAGGTAACATAAGTAAGTTAATGTGTACCTGTTGTCTTTAAAAGCCAGAAAGTCACTTTTCAACTTTCCCCCCCCCCCCCCGATTTTTGTCAGACCTAGCGGAAAATGCTCATTGTCACTAAGCAAATCGTCACGCCAAAGTTCAGGCAAATCGGTTGTTCACGAAAAAGTTCGAAATTCTACACCCCTCCACTCAAAACACCCTCCCCCCCCCCCCCCCTCCCCCCATAAAATACCTAGAGATCAGGAACTCGTCTTTTTGCCGTTTTCTTGAAAGGCAAATGACAGCTAAAGATTTTTCTGGCCTTTCTAGCCTATAATTTACTTGTGTTGTGTTAGATCTATCCCATAATTTCTTTATTGGAGAGCTAGAGGTTTGGGTTTGGTTAGAAAAGGCCATTTTCTGGTATTTGTACTCAATATACAGCAAACTTCCATCGATTAATCATAATCTACAGGAAGAGAACGTTGTATTGCCGTATAGTGCATCGAAATCCATTAAAAGCTCGAGAAATGGCGCCACATTGACATTTAGGTAACATAAGTAAGTTAATGTGTACCTGTTGTCTTTAAAAGCCAGAAAGTCACTTTTCAACTTTTTTTCCCCGATTTTTGTCAGACCTAGCGGAAAATGCTCATTGTCACTAAGCAAATCGTCACGCCAAATTTCAGGCAATCGGTTGTTCACGAAAAAGTTCGAATTCTACACCCTCCACTCAAAACACCCTCCCCACCCCCCCCCCCCCCCCTCCCCCATAAAATACCTAGAGATCAGGAACTCGTCTTTTGCCGTTTTCTTGAAAGGGCAAATGACAGCTAAAGATTTTTCTGGCCTTTCTAGCCTATAATTTACTTGTGTTGTGTTAGATCTATCCCATAATTTCTTTATTGGAGAGCTAGAGGTTTGGGTTTGGTTAGAAAAAGGCCATGTTCTGTATTTGTATTCAATATACAGCAAACTTCCATCGATTAATCTTAATCTACAGGAAGAGAACGTTGTATTGCCGTATAGTGCATCGAAAATCCATTACAAGCTCGAGAAATGGCGCCACATTGACATTTAGGTAACATAAGTAAATTAATGTGTACCTGTTGTCTTTAAAAGCCAGAAAGTCACCTTTCAACTTTTTTCCACCGATTTTTGTCAGACCTAGCGGAAAATGCTCATTGTCACTAAGCAAATCGTCACGCCAAACTTCAGGCAAATCGGTTGTTCACGAAAAAGTTCGAAATTCTACACCCCTCCACTCAAAACACTCTCCCCCCCCCCCCCCCCCTCCCCCATAAAATACCTAGAGATCAGGAAATCGTCTTTTGCCGTTTTCTTGAAAGGGCCAATGACAGCTAAAGATTTTTCTGGCCTTTCTAGCCTATAATTTACCTGTGTTGTGTTAGATCTATCCCATAATTTCTTTATTGGAGAGCTAGAGGTTTGGGTTTGGTTAGAAAAAGGCCATTTTCTGGTATTTGTACTCAATATACAGCAAACTTCCATCGATTAATCATAATCTACAGGAAGAGAACGTTGTATTGCCGTATAGTGCATCGAAATCCATTAAAAGCTCGAGAAATGGCGCCACATTGACATTTAGGTAACATAAGTAAGTTAATGTGTACCTGTTGTCTTTAAAAGCCAGAAAGTCACTTTTCAACTTTTATTCCCCGATTTTTGTCAGACCTAGCGGAAAATGCTCATTGTCACTAAGCAAATCGTCACGCCAAATTTCAGGCAAATCGGTTGTTCACGAAAAAGTTCGAAATTCTACACCCCTCCACTCAAAACACCCTCCCCACCCCCCCCCCCCCTCCCCCATAAATACCTAGAGATCAGGAACTCGTCTTTTTGCCGTTTTCTGAAAGGGCAAATGACAGCTAAAGATTTTTCTGGCCTTTCTAGCCTATAATTTACTTGTGTTGTGTAGATCTATCCCATAATTTCTTTATTGCGAGAGCTAGAGGTTTGGGTTTGGTTAGAAAAAGGCCATGTTCTGGTATTTGTATTCAATATACAGCAAACTTCCATCGATTAATCTTAATCTACAGGAAGAGAACGTTGTATTGCCGTATAGTGCATCGAAATCCATTACAAGCTCGAGAAATGGCGCCACATTGACATTTAGGTAACATAAGTAAATTAATGTGTACCTGTTGTCTTTAAAGCCAGAAAGTCACCTTTCAACTTTTTCCACCGATTTTGTCAGACCAGCGGAAAATGCTCATTGTCACTAAGCAAATCGTCACGCCAAACTTCAGCAAATCGGTTGTTCACGAAAAAGTTCGAAATTCTACACCCCTCCACTCAAACACCCTCCCCCCCCCCCCCCCCTCCCCCATAAAATACCTAGAGATCAGGAAATCGTCTTTTTGCCGTTTTCTTGAAAGGGCCAATGACAGCTAAAGATTTTTCTGGCCTTTCTAGCCTATAATTTACCTGTGTTGTGTTAGATCTATCCCATAATTTCTTTTATTGGAGAGCTATGAGGTTTGGGTTTGGTTAGAAAAAGGCCATTTTCTGTATTTGTACTCAACATACAGTAAACTTCCGTCGATTAATCTTAATCTACAGGAAGAGAACGTTGTATTGCCGTATAGTGCATCGAAATCCATTAAAAGCTCGAGAAATGGCGCCACATTGACATTTAGGTAACATAGTAAGTTAATGTGTACCTGTTGTCTTTAAAAGCCAGAAAGTCACTTTTCAACTTTTTCCCCCGATTTTTGTAAGACCTAGCGGAAAATGCTCATTGTCACTAAGCAAATCGTCACGCCAAACTTCAGGCAAATCGGTTGTTCACGAAAAAGTTCGAAATTCCACACCCCTCCACTCAAAACACTCCCTCCCCCCCTCCCCCCATAAAATACCTAGAGATCAGGAACTCGTCTTTTTGCCGCTTTCATGAAAGGGCAAATGACAGCTAAAGATTTTTCTGGCCTTTCTAGCCTATAATTTACTTGTGTTGTGTTAGATCTATCCCATAATTTCTTTATTGGAGAGCTAGAGGTTTGGGTTTGGTTAGAAAAAGGCCATTTTCTGGTATTTGTACTCAACATACAGTAAACTTCCATCGATTAATCTTAATCTACAGGAAGAGAACGTTGTATTGCCGTATAGTGCATCGAAATCCATTAAAAGCTCGAGAAATGGCGCCACATTGACATTTAGGTAACATAAGTAAGTTAATGTGTACCTGTTGTCTTTAAAGCCAGAAAGTCACTTTTCACTTTCCCCCCGATTTTGTAAAGACCTAGCGGAAAATGCTCATTGTCACTAAGCAAATCGTCACGCCAAACTTCAGGCAAATCGGTTGTTCACGAAAAAGTTCGAAATTCCACACCCCTCCACTCAAAACACCCTCCCCCCCCTCCCCCCATAAAATACTAGAGGATCAGGAACTCGTCTTTTTGCCGTTTTCTTGAAAGGGCAAATGAGAGCTAAAGATTTTTCTGGCCTTTCTAGCCTATAATTTACTTGTGTTGTGTTAGATCTATCCCATAATTTCTTTATTGGATAGCTAGAGGTTTGGGTTTGGTTAGAAAAAGGCCATTTTCTGTATTTTGTACTCAATATACAGGAAACTTCCATCGA
>JAOWCC010001702.1:0-67465 GCA_030867875.1 Actinernus sp. WN-2022 | reverse complement strand
TCGCAAGCAGAATCTCGTCAATTTGAATTTTTTTACATCGCAATTGAAACGTGGTCTATTTAGCTCGCGATCTCCTCCTTACCTCTCAAGCAATTTAGGTCGCAAGCAGAATCTCGTCAATTTGAAATTTTTTACATTGCAATGAAACGTGTTCTATTTAGCTCGCGATCTCCTCCAGGACTCTCTTGATTTGAAAATTTGACGGATCTGAACATTTTTTGGCCACCACGAATCTCTTCGTTTCAAATTAATACGGCGCAATGAAAAATCTTAATTGAAGATCTCAAGCAGAAAACCTTAATTTGAGATTGCAAGCACCAACTCTTCCATTGAAAATTGATTTCTATGTTTTACGACGCAATGAAACGTCTTCAATTTAGATCGCAAGGCAGAATCTCACAATTTGATTTTTTTTACATCGCAATGAAACGTCATCTATTTAGCTCGCGATCTCCTCCTTACCTCTAAAGCAATTTAGATCGCACGCAGAATCTGGTCAATTTGAATTTTTTTACATCGCAATGAAACGTGGTCTATTTAGCTCGCGATATCCTCCTTACCTCTCAAGCAATTTAGATCGCAAGCAGAATCTCGTCAATTTGAATTTTTTTATATCGCAATGAAACGTGGTCTATCTAGCTCGCGATCTCCTCCTTACCTCTCAAGCAATTTAGGTCGCAAGCAGAATCTCGTCAATTTGATTTTTTTTACATTGCAATGAAACGTGTTCTATTTAGCTCGCGATCTCCTCCAGGACTCTCTTGATTTGAAAAATTTTACTGATATGAACATTTTTTGGCCACCACGAATCTCTTCGTTTCAAATTAATACGGCGCAATGAAAAATCCTTAATTGAAGATCTCAAGCAGAAAACCTTAATTTGAGATTGGAAGCACCAACTCTTCGATTGAAAATTGATTTCTATATTTTACGACGCAATGAAAACGTGTTCTATTTAGATCGCAAGCAGAATCTCGTCAATTTGAATTTTTTTACATCGCAAATGAAACGTGGTCTATTTAGCTCGCGATCTCCTCCTTACCGCTCAAGCAATTTAGATCGCAAGCAGAATCTCGTAAATTTGATTTTTTTTTTACATCGCAATGAAACGTGTTCTATTTAGCTCGCGATCTCCTCGTTACCTCCTCAAGCAGGATTCTCTTGATTTGAAAATTTTACGGATCTGAACAATTTTTGGCGACCACGAATCTCTTCGTTTCAAATTAATACAGCGCAATGAAAAATCTTAATTGAAGATCTCTAGCAGAAAACCTTAATTTGAGATTGCAAGCACCAACTCTTCGATTGAAAATTGATTTCTATATTTTACGACGCAAGGAAACGTGTTCTATTTAGATTCGCAAGCAGAATCTCTTCAATTTTGAATTTTTTTACATCGCATTTGAAACGTGGTCTATTTAGCTCGCGATCTCCTCCTTACCGCTCAAGCTATTTAGGTCGCAAGCAGAATCTCGTCAATTTCAATTTTTTTACATTGCAATGAAACGTGTTCTAATAGCTCGCGATCTCCTCCAGGACTCCCTTGTTTGAAAAATTTTACGGATCTGAACGTTTTTTGGCCACCACGAACTCTCTTCGTTTCAAATTAATACGGCGCAATGAAAAAATCTTAATTGGAAGATCTCAAGCAGAAAACCTTAATTTGAGATTGCAAGCACCAACTCTTCGATTGAAAATTGATTTCTATATTTTACGACGCAATGAAACGTGTTCTATTTAGATCGCAAGCAGAATCTCGTCAATTTGAATTTTTTTACATCGCAATTGAAACGTGGTCTATTTAGCTCGCGATCTCCTCCTTACCGCTCAAGTAATTTAGATCGCAAGCAGAATCTCGTCAATTTGAATTTTTTTTACATCGCAATTGAAACGTGGTCTATTTAGCTCGCGATCTCCTCCTTACCGCTCAAGCAATTTAGATCGCAAGCAGAATCTCGTCAATTTGAATTTTTTTACATTGCAATGAAACGTGTTCTATTTAGCTCGCGATCTCCTCGTTTACCTCTCGAGCAGGATTCTCTTGATTTGAAAATTTTATGGATCTGAACATTTTTTGGCCAACACGGAATCTCTCCGTTTCAAATTAATACGGCGCAATGAAAGATCTTAATTGAAAATCTCAAGCAGAAAACGTTAATTTGAGATTGCAAGCACCAACTCTTCGATTGAAAATTGATTTCTATATTTTACGACGCAATGAAACGTGTTCTATTTTAGATCGCAAGCAGAATCTCGTCAATTTGAATTTTTTTACATCGCAATTGAAACGTGGTCTATTTAGCTCGCGATCTCCTCCTTACCTCTCAAGCAATTTAGGTCGCAAGCAGAATCTCGTCAATTTGAAATTTTTTACATTGCAATGAACGTGTTCTATTTAGCTCGCGATCTCCTCCAGGACTCTCTTGATTTGAAAATTTGACGGATCTGAACATTTTTTGGCCACCACGAATCTCTTCGTTTCAAATTAATACGGCGCAATGAAAAATCTTAATTGAAGATCTCAAGCAGAAAACCTTAATTTGAGATTGGAAGCAACCAACTCTTCGATTTAAAATTGATTTCTATATTTTACGACGCAATGAACGTGTTCTATTTAAGATCGCAAGCAGAATCTCCTCAATTTGAATTTTTTTACATCGCAATTGAAACGTTGGTCTATTTAGCTCGCGATCTCCTCCTTACCGCTCAATGCAATTTAGATCGCAAGCAGAATCTCGTAAATTTGATTTTTTTTACATCGCAATGAAACGTGTTCTATTTAGCTCGCGATCATCCTCGTTACCTCTCAAGCAGGATTCTCTTGATTTGAAATTTTTACGGGATCTGAACATTTATTGGCGACCACGAATCTCTTCGTTTCAAATTAATACAGGCGCAATGAAAAATCTTAATTGAAGATCTCAAGCAGAAAACCCTTAATTTGGAGATTGCAAGCACCAACTCTTCGATTGAAAATTGATTTCTTCTATATTTTACGACGCAAGGAAACGTGTTCTATTTAGATCGCAAGCAGAATCTCTTCAATTTGAAATTTTTTACATCGCAATTGAAACGAGGTCTATTTAGCTCGCGATCTCCTCCTTACCGCTCAAGCTATTTAGGTCGCAAGCAGAATCTGGTCAATTTGAATTTTTTTACATTGCATGAAACGTGTTCTAATTAGCTCGCGATCTCCTCAGGGACTCCCTTGTTTGAAAATTTTACGGATTCTGAACATTTTTTGGCCACCACGAATCTCTTCGTTTCAAATTAATACGGCGCCAATGAAAAATCTTAATTGAAGATCTCAAGCAGAAAACCTTAATTTGAGATTGGAAGCACCAACTCTTCGATTGAAAATTGATTTCTATATTTTACGACGCAATGAAACGTGTTCTATTTAGATCGCAATGCAGAATCTCGTCAATTTGAATTTTTTTACAATCGCCAATTGAAACGTGGTCTATTTAGCTCGCGATCGTCCTCCTTACCGCTCAAGCAATTTAGATCGCAAGCAGAATCTCGTCCAATTTGAAATTTTTTTACATTGCAATGAAACGTGTTCTATTTAGCTCGCGATCTCCTCGTTACCCTCTCAAGCAGGATTCTCTTGATTTGAAAATTTTACGAATCTGAACATTTTTTGGCCACCACGAATCTCTCCGTTTCAAATTAATACGGCGCAATGAAAAATCATAATGAAAATCTCCAAGCAGAAAACGTTAATTTGAGATTGCAAGCAACCAACTCTTCGATTGAAAATTGATTTCTATATTTTACGACGCAATGAAACGTGTTCTATTTTAGATCGCAAGCAGAATCTAGTCAATTTGTAAATTTTTACATCGCAATTGAAACGTGGTCTATTTAGCTCCGCGATCTCCTCCTTACCTCCTCAAGCAATTTAGGTCGCAAGCAGAATCTCGTCAATTTGATTTTTTTTTACATTGCAATGAAACGTGTTCTATTTTAGCTCGCGATCTCCTCCAGGACTCTCTTGATTTGAAATTTTACGGATATGAACATTTTTTGGCCACCACGAATCTCTTCGTTTCAAATTAATACGGCGCCAATGAAAAATCTTAATTGAAGATCTCAAGCAGAAAAACCTTAATTTGAGATTGTGAAGCACCAACTCTTCGATTGAAAATTGATTTCTATATTTTACGACGCAATGAAACGTGTTCTATTTAGATCGCAAGCAGAATCTCGTCAATTTGAATTTTTTTACATCGCAATTGAAACGTGGTCTATTTAGCTCGCGATCTCCTCCTTACCGCTCAAAGCAATTTAGATCGCAAGCAGAATCTCGTAAATTTGATTTTTTTTTTACATCGCAATGAAACGTGTTCTATTTAGCTCGCGGATCTCCTCGTTACCTCTCAAGCAGGATTCTCTTGATTTGAAAATTTAACGGATCTGAACAATTTTTGGCGACCACGAATCTCTTCGTTTCAAATTAATACAGCGCAATGAAAAATCTTAATTGAAGATCTCAAGCAGAAAAACCTTAATTTGAGATTGCAAGCACCAACTCTTCGATTGAAAATTGATTTCTATATTTTACGACGCAAGGAAACGTGTTCTATTTAGATCGCAAGCAGAATCTCTTCAATTTGATTTTTTTTACATCGCTTTTGAAACGTGGTCTATTTAGCTCGCGATCTCCTCCTTACCGCTCAAGCTATTTAGGTCGCAAGCAGAATCTGGTCAATTTGAATTTTTTTACATTGCAATGAAACGTGTTCTAATTAGCTCGCGATCTCCTCCAGGACTCCCTTGTTTGAAAATTTTACGGATCTGAACATTTTTTTGGCCACCACGAATCTCTTCGTTTCAAATTAATACGGCGCAATGAAAATCTTAATTGAAGATCTCAAGCAGAAAACCTTAATTTGAGATTGGAAGCACCAACTCTTCGATTGAAAATTGATTTCTATATTTTACGACGCAATGAAACGTGTTCTATTTAGATCGCAAGCAGAATCTCGTCAATTTGAATTTTTTTACATCGCAATTGAAACGTGGTCTATTTAGCTCGCGATCTCCTCCTTACCGCTCAAGCAATTTAGATCGCAAGCAGAATCTCGTCAATTTGAATTTTTTTACATTGCAATGAAACGTGGTCTATTTAGCTCGCGATCTCCTCTTTACCTCTCAAGCAATTTAGATCGCCAGCAGAATCTCGTCAATTTGATTTTTTTTACATTGCAATGAAACGTGTTCTATTTAGCTCGCGATCTCCTCGTTACCTCTCAAGCAGGATTCTCTTGATTTGAACATTTACGGATCTGAACATTTTTTGGCGACTACGAATCTCTTCGTTTCAAATTAATACCGGCGCAATGAAAAAATATTAATTGAAGATCTCAAGCAGAAAACCTTAATTTGAGATTGCAAGCACCAACACTTCCATTGAAAATTGATTTCTATATTTTACGACGCAATGAAACGTGTTCTATTTAGATCGTAAGCAGAATCTCGTCAATCTGATTTTTTTTTACATCGCAATGAAACGTGGTCTATTTAGCTCGCGATCTCCTCCTTACCTCTCAAGCAATTTAGATCGCAAGGCAGAATCTCGTGAATTTGATTTTTTTTACATTGCAATGAAACGTGTTCTATTTAGCTCGCGATCTCCTCGTTACCTCTCAAGCAGGATTCTTTTGATTTGAAAATCTTACGGATCTGAACATTTTTGGCCACCACGAATCTCTTCGTTTCAAATTAATACGGCGCAATGAAAAATCTTAATTGAAGATCTCAAGCAGAAAACTTTAATTTGAGATTTCAAGCACCAACTCTTCGATTGAAAATTGATTTCTATATTTTACGACGCAATGAAACGTGTTCTATTTAGATTGCAAGCAGAATCTCGTCAATTTGAAATTTTTTACATCGCAATTGAAACGTGGTCCTATTTAGCTCGCGATCTCCTCCTTACCGCTCAAGCAATTTAGAACGCAAGCAGAATCTCGTCAATTTGAAATTTTTTCACATTGCAATGAAACGTGTTCTATTTAGCTCGCGATCTCCTCGTTACCTCTCAAGCAGGATTCTCTGATTTGAAAATTTTACGGATCTGAACATTTTTTGGCCACCACGAATCTCTCCGTTTCAAATTAATACGGCCGCAATGAAAAATCTTAATTGAAGATCTCAAGCAGAAAACCTTAATTTGAGATTGCAAGCACCAACTCTTCGATTGAAAATTGATTTCTATATTTTACGACGCAATGTAAACGTGTTCTATTTTAGATCGCATGCAGAATCTCGTCAATTTGAATTTTTTTACATCGCAAATTGAAACGTGGTCTATTTAGCTCGCCATCTCCTCCTTACCTCTCAAGCAATTTAGGTCGCAAGCAGAATCCCGTCAATTTGATTTTTTTTACATTGCAATGAAACGTGTTCTATTTAGCTCGCGATCTCCTCCAGGACTCTATTGTTTGAAAATTTTACGGATCTGAACATTTTTTGCCCACCACGAATCTCTTCGTTTCAAATTAATACGGCGCAATGAAAAATCTTAATTGAAGATCTCAAGCAGAAAACCTTAATTTTAGATTGCAAGCACCAACTCTTCGATTGAAAATTGATTTGTATATTTTACGACGCAATGAAACGTGTTCTATTTAGATCGCAAGCAGAATCTCGTCAATTTGAAATTTTTTACATCGCAATTGAAACGTGGTCTATTTAGCTCGCGATCTCCTCCTTACCGCTCAAGCAATTTAGATCGCAAGCAGAATCTCGTCAATTTGATTTTTTTTACATTGCAATGAAACGTGTTCTATTTAGCTCGCGATCTCCTCGTTACCTCTCGAGCAGGATTCTCTTGATTTGAAAATTTTATGGATCTGAACATTTTTTGGCCAACACGAATCTCTCCGTTTCAAATTAATACGGCGCAATGAAAGATCTTAATTGAAAATCTCAAGCAGAAAACGTTAATTTGAGATTGCAAGCACCAACTCTTCGATTGAAAATTGATTTCTATATTTTACGACGCAATTGAAACGTGTTCTATTTTAGATCGCAAGCAGAATCTCGTCAATTTGATTTTTTTTACATCGCTTTTGAAACGTGGTCTATTTAGCTCGCGATCTCCTCCTTACCTCTCAAGCAATTTAGGTCGCAAGCAGAATCTCGTCAATTTGAAATTTTTTACATTGCAATGAAACGTGTTCTATTTAGCTCGCGATCTCCTCCAGGACTCTCTTGATTTGAAAATTTGACGGATCTGAACATTTTTTGGCCACCACGAATCTCTTCGTTTCAAATTAATACGGCGCAATGAAAAATCTTAATTGAAGATCTCAAGCAGAAAACCTTAATTTGAGATTGCAAGCACCAACTCTTCCATTGAAAATTGATTTCTATATTTTACGACGCAATGAAACGTCTTCAATTTAGATCGCAAGGCAGAATCTCACAATTTGATTTTTTTTACATCGCAATGAAACGTGATCTATTTAGCTCGCGATCTCCTCCTTACCTCTAAAGCAATTTAGATCGCAAGCAGAATCTGGTCAATTTGAATTTTTTTACATCGCAATGAAACGTGGTCTATTCAGCTCGCGATATCCTCCTTACCTCTCAAGCAATTTAGATCGCAAGCAGAATCTCGTCAATTTGAATTTTTTTATATCGCAATGAAACGTGGTCTATCTAGCTCGCGATCTCCTCCTTACCTCTCAAGCAATTTAGGTCGCAAGCAGAATCTCGTCAATTTGATTTTTTTTACATTGCAATGAAACGTGTTCTATTTAGCTCGCGATCTCCTCCAGGACTCTCTTGATTTGAAAATTTTACTGATATGAACATTTTTTGGCCACCACGAATCTCTTCGTTTCAAATTAATACGGCGCAATGAAAAATCTTAATTGAAGATCTCAAGCAGAAAACCTTAATTTGAGATTGGAAGCACCAACTCCTTCGATTGAAAATTGATTTCTATATTTTACGACGCAATGAAACGTGTTCTATTTAGATCGCAAGCAGAATCTCGTCAATTTGAATTTTTTTACATCGCAATTGAAACGTGGTCTATTTAGCTCGCGATCTCCTCCTTACCGCTCAAAGCAATTTAGATCGCAAGCAGAATCTCGTAAATTTGATTTTTTTATACATCGCAATGAAACGTGTTCTATTTAGCTCGCGATCTCCTCGTTACCTCTCAAGCAGGATTCTCTTGATTTGAAAATTTTACGGATCTGAACAATTTTTGGCGACCACGAATCTCTTCGTTTCAAATTAATACAGCGCAATGAAAAATCTTAATTGAAGATCTCTAGCAGAAAACCTTAATTTGAGATTGCAAGCACCAACTCTTCGATTGAAAATTGATTTCTATATTTTACGACGCAAGGAAACGTGTTCTATTTAGATCGCAAGCAGAATCTCTTCATTTGAATTTTTTTACATCGGCATTTGAATAACGTGGTCTATTTAGCTCGCGATCTCCTCCTTACCGCTCAAGCTATTTAGGTCGCAAGCAGAATCTCGTCAATTTCAATTTTTTTACATTGCAATGAAACGTGTTCTAATTAGCTCGCGATCTCCTCCAGGACTCCCTTGTTTGAAAATTTTACGGATCTGAACATTTTTGGCCACCACGAATCTCTTCGTTTCAAATTAATACGAGCGCAATGAAAAATCTTAATTGTAGATCTCAAGCAGAAAACCTTAATTTGAGATTGCAAGCACCAACTCTTCGATTGAAAATTGATTTCTATATTTTACGACGCAATGAAACGTGTTCTATTTAGATCGCAAAGCAGAATCTCGTCAATTTGAATTTTTTTACATCGCAATTGAAACGTGGTCTATTTAGCTCGCGATCTCCTCCTTACCGCTCAAGTAATTTAGATCGCAAGCAGAATCTCGTCAATTTGAATTTTTTTACATCGCAATTGAAACGTGGTCTATTTAGCTCGCGATCTCCTCCTTACCGCTCAAGCAATTTAGATCGCAAGCAGAATCTCGTCAATTTGATTTTTTTTACATTGCAAATGAAACGTGTTCTATTTAGCTCGCGATCTCCTCGTTACCTCTCGAGCAGGATTCTCTTGATTGAAAATTTTATGGATCTGAACATTTTTTGGCCAACACGAATCTCTCCGTTTCAAATTAATACGGGCGCAATGAAAGATCTTAATTGAAAATCTCAAGCAGAAAACGTTAATTTTGAGATTGCAAGCACCAACTCTTCGATTGAAAAATTGATTTCTATATTTTACGACGCAATGAAACGTGTTCTATTTTAGATCGCAAGCAGAATCTCGTCAATTTGAATTTTTTTACAATCGCAATTGAAACGTGGTCTATTTAGCTCGCGATCTCCTCCTTACCTCTCAAGCAATTTAGGTCGCAAGCAGAATCTCGTCAATTTGAAATTTTTTTACATTGCAATGAAACGTGTTCTATTTAGCTCGCGATCTCCTCCAGGACTCTCTTGATTTGAAAATTTGACGGATCTGAACATTTTTTGGCCACCACGAATCTCTTCGTTTCAAATTAATACGGCGCAATGAAAAATCTTAATTGAAGATCTCAAGCAGAAAACCTTATTTGAGATTGCAAGCACCAACTCTTCCATTGAAAATTGATTTCTATGTTTTACGACGCAATGAAACGTCTTCAATTTAGATCGCAAGGCAGAATCTCACAATTTGATTTTTTTTACATCGCAATGAAACGTCATCTATTTAGCTCGCGATCTCCTCCTTACCTCTAAAGCAATTTAGATCGCAAGCAGAATCTGGTCAATTTGAATTTTTTTACATCGCAATGAAACGTGGTCTATTTAGCTCGCGATATCCTCCTTACCTCTCAAGCAATTTAGATCGCAAGCAGAATCTCGTCAATTTGGAATTTTTTTATATCGCAATGAAACGTGGTCTATCTAGCTCGCGATCTCCTCCTTACCTCTCAAGCAATTTAGGTCGCAAGCAGAATCTCGTCAATTTGATTTTTTTTACATTGCAATGAAACGTGTTCTATTTAGCTCGCGATCTCCTCCAGGACTCTCTTGATTTGGAAAATTTTACTGATATGAACATTTTTTGGCCACCACGAATCTCTTCGTTTCAAATTAATACGGCGCAATGAAAAATCTTAATTGAAGATCTCAAGCAGAAAAACCTTAATTTGAGATTGGAAGCACCAACTCTTCGATTGAAAATTGATTTCTATATTTTACGACGCAATGAAACGTGTTCTATTTAGATCGCAAGCAGAATCTCGTCAATTTGAATTTTTTTACATCGCAATTTGAAACGTGGTCTATTTAGCTCGCGATCTCCTCCTTACCGCTCAAGCAATTTAGATCGCAAGCAGAATCTCGTAAATTTGATTTTTTTTACATCGCAATGAAACGTGTTCTATTTAGCTCGCGATCTCCTCGTTACGCATCTCAAGCAGGATTCTCTTGATTTGAAAATTTTACGGATCTGAACAATTTTTGGCGACCACGAATCTCTTCGTTTCAAATTAATACAGCGCAATGAAAAATCTTAATTGAAGATCTCTAGCAGAAAACCTTAATTTGAGATTGCAAGCACCAACTCTTCGATTGAAAATTGATTTCTATATTTTACGACGCAAGGAAACGTGTTCTATTTAGATCGCAAGCAGAATCTCTTCAATTTGAATTTTTTTACATCGCATTTGAAACGTGGTCTATTTAGCTCGCGATCTCCTCCTTACCGCTCAAGCTATTTAGGTCGCAAGCAGAATCTCGTCAATTTCAATTTTTTTACATTGCAATGGAAACGTGTTCTAATTAGCTCGCGATCTCCTCCAGGACTCCCTTGTTTGAAAATTTTACGGATCTGAACATTTTTTGGCCACCACGAATCTCTTCGTTTCAAATTAATACGGCGCAATGAAAAATCTTAATTGAAGATCTCAAGCAGAAAACCTTAATTTGAGATTGCAAGCACCCAACTCTTCGATTGAAAATTGATTTCTATATTTTACGACGCAATGAAACGTGTTCTATTTAGATCGCAAGCAGAATCTCGTCAATTTGAATTTTTTTACATCGCAATTGAAAACGTGGTCTATTTAGCTCGCGATCTCCTCCTTACCGCTCAAGTAATTTAGATCGCAAGCAGAATCTCGTCAATTTGAATTTTTTTACATCGCAATTGAAACGTGGTCTATTTAGCTCGCGATCTCCTCCTTACCGCTCAAGCAATTTAGATCGCAAGCAGAATCTCGTCAATTTGATTTTTTTTTACATTGCAATGAAAACGTGTTCTATTTAGGCTCGCGATCTCCTCGTTACCTCTCGAGCAGGATTCTCTTGATTGAAAATTTTATGGATCTGAACATTTTTTGGCCAACACGAATCTCTCCGTTTCAAATTAATACGGCGCAATGAAAGATCTTAATTGAAAATCTCAAGCAGAAAACGTTAATTTGAGATTGCAAGCACCAACTCTTCGATTGAAAATTGATTTCTATATTTTACGACGCAATTGAAACGTGTTCTATTTTAGATCGCAAGCAGAATCTCGTCAATTTGAATTTTTTTTACATCGCAATTGAAACGTGGTCTAATTTAGCTCGCGATCTCCTCCTTACCTCTCAAGCAATTTAGGTCGCAAGCAGAATCTCGTCAATTTGAAATTTTTACATTGCAATGAAACGTGTTCTATTTAGCTCGCGATCTCCTCCAGGACTCTCTTGATTTGAAAATTTGACGGATCTGAACATTTTTTGGCCACCACGAATCTCTTCGTTTCAAATTAATACGGCGCAATGAAAAATCTTAATTGAAGATCTCAAGCAGAAAACCTTAATTTGAGATTGCAAGCACCAACTCTTCCATTGAAAATTGATTTCTATGTTTTACGACGCAATGAAACGTCCTTCAATTTAGATCGCAAGGCAGAATCTCACAATTTGATTTTTTTTACATCGCAATGAAACGTCATCTATTTAGCTCGCGATCTCCTCCTTACCTCTAAAGCAATTTAGATCGCAAGCAGAATCTGGTCAATTTGAATTTTTTTACATCGCAATGAACGTGGTCTATTTAGCTCGCGATATCCTCCTTACCTCTCAAGCAAATTTAGATCGCAAGCAGAATCTCGTCAATTTGAATTTTTTTTATATCGCAATGAAACGTGGTCTATCTAGCTCGCGATCTCCTCCTTACCTCTCAAGCAATTTAGGTCGCAAGCAGAATCTCGTCAATTTGATTTTTTTTACATTGCAATGAAACGTGTTCTATTTAGCTCGCGATCTCCTCCAGGACTCTCTTGATTTGAAAATTTTACTGATATGAACATTTTTTGGCCACCACGAATCTCTTCGTTTCAAATTAATACGGCGCAATGAAAAATCTTAATTGAAGATCTCAAGCAGAAAACCTTAATTTGAGATTGGAAGCACCAACTCTTCGATTGAAAATTGATTTCTATATTTTACGACGCAATGAAACGTGTTCTATTTAGATCGCAAGCAGAATCTCGTCAATTTGAATTTTTTTACATCGCAATTGAAACGTGGTCTATTTAGCTCGCGATCTCCTCCTTACCGCTCAAGCAATTTAGATCGCAAGCAGAATCTCGTAAAATTTGATTTTTTTTTACATCGCAATGAAACGTGTTCTATTTAGCTCGCGATCTCCTCGTTACCTCTCAAGCAGGATTCTCTTGATTTGAAAATTTTACGGATCTGAACAATTTTTGGCGACCACGAATCTCTTCGTTTCAAATTAATACAGCGCAATGAAAAATCTTAATTGAAGATCTCTAGCAGAAAACCTTAATTTGAGATTGCAAGCACCAACTCTTCGATTGAAAATTGATTTCTATATTTTACGACGCAAGGAAACGTGTTCTATTTAGATCGCAAGCAGAATCTCTTCAATTTGAATTTTTTTACATCGCATTTGAAAACGTGGTCTATTTAGCTCGCGATCTCCTCCTTACCGCTCAAGCTATTTAGGTCGCAAGCAGAATCTCGTCAATTTCAATTTTTTTACATTGCAATGAAACGTGTTCTAATTAGGCTCGCGATCTCCTCCAGGGACTCCCTTGTTTGAAAATTTTACGGATCTGAACATTTTTTGGCCACCACGAATCTCTTCGTTTCAAATTAATACGGCGCAATGAAAAATCTTAATTGAAGATCTCAAGCAGAAAACCTTAATTTGAGATTGCCAAGCACCAACTCTTCGATTGAAAATTGATTTCTATATTTTACGACGCAATGAAACGTGTTCTATTTAGATCGCAAGCAGAATCTCGTCAATTTGAATTTTTTTACATCGCAATTGAAACGTGGTCTAATTTAGCTCGCGATCTCCTCCTTACCGCTCAAGTAATTTAGATCGCAAGCAGAATCTCGTCAATTTGAATTTTTTTACATCGCAATTGAAACGTGGTCTATTTAGCTCGCGATCTCCTCCTTACCGCTCAAGCAATTTAGATCGCAAGCAGAATCTCGTCAATTTGAATTTTTTTACATTGCAATGAAACGTGTTCTATTTAGCTCGCGATCTCCTCGTTACCCTCTCGAGCAGGATTCTCTTGATTTGAAAATTTTATGGATCTGAACATTTTTGGCCAACACGAATCTCTCCGTTTCAAATTAATACGGCGCAATGAAAGATCTTAATTGAAAATCTCAAGCAGAAAACGTTAATTTGAGATTGCAAGCACCAACTCTTCGATTGGAAAATTGATTTCTATATTTTACGACGCAATGAAACGTGTTCTATTTTAGATCGCAAGCAGAATCTCGTCAATTTGAATTTTTTTACATCGCAATTGAAACGTGGTCTATTTAGCTCGCGATCTCCTCCTTACCTCTCAAGCAATTTAGGTCGCAAGCAGAATCTCGTCAATTTGAAATTTTTTACATTGCAATGAAACGTGTTCTATTTAGCTCGCGATCTCCTCCAGGGACTCTCTTGATTTGAAAATTTGACGGATCTGAACATTTTTTGGCCACCACGAATCTCTTCGTTTTCAAATTAATACGGCGCAATGAAAAATCTTAATTGAAGATCTCAAGCAAGAAAACCTTAATTTGAGATTGGGAAGCACCAACTCTTCGATTTAAAATTGATTTCTATATTTTACGACGCAATGAAACGTGTTCTATTTAGATCGCAAGCAGAATCTCCTCAATTTGAATTTTTTTACATCGCAATTGGAAACGTGGTCTATTTAGCTCGCGATCTCCTCCTTACCGCTCAAGCAATTTAGATCGCAAGCAGAATCTCGTAACATTGATTTTTTTTTACATCGCAATGAAACGTGTTCTATTTAGCTCGCGATCTCCTCGTTACCTCTCAAGCAGGATTCTCTTGATTTGAAAATTTACGGATCTGAACATTTATTGGCGACCACGAATCTCTTCGTTTTCAAATTAATACAGCGCAATGAAAAATCTTAATTGAAGATCTCAAGCAGAAAACCTTAATTTGAGATTGCAAGCACCAACTCTTCGATTGAAAATTGATTTCTATATTTACGACGCAAGGAAACGTGTTCAATTTAGATCGCAAGCAGAATCTCTTCAATTTGAATTTTTTTAATCGCATTTGAAACGTGGTCTATTTAGCTCGCGATCTCCTCCTTACCGCTCAAGCTATTTAGGTCGCAAGCAGAATCTCGTCAATTTCAATTTTTTTACATTGCAATGAAACGTGTTCTAATTAGCTCGCGATCTCCTCCAGGACTCCCTTGTTTGAAAATTTTACGGATCTGAACATTTTTTGGCCACCACGAATCTCTTCGTTTCAAATTAATACGGCGCAATGAAAAATCTTAATTGAAGATCTCAAGCAGAAAACCTTAATTTGAGATTGCAAGCACCAACTCTTCGATTGAAAATTGATTTCTATATTTTACGACGCAATGAAACGTGTTCTATTTAGATCGCAAGCAGAATCTCGTCAATTTGAATTTTTTTACATCGCAATTGAAACGTGGTCTATTTAGCTCGCGATCTCCTCCTTACCGCTCAAGTAATTTAGATCGCAAGCAGAATCTCGTCAATTTGAATTTTTTTACATCGCAATTGAAACGTGGTCTATTTAGCTCGCGATCTCCTCCTTACCGCTCAAGCAATTTAGATCGCAAGCAGAATCTCGTCAATTTGATTTTTTTTACATTGCAATGAAACGTGTTCTATTTAGCTCGCGATCTCCTCGTTACCTCTCGAGCAGGATTCTCTTGATTTGAAAATTTTATGGATCTGAACATTTTTTGGCCAACACGAATCTCTCCGTTTCAAATTAATACGGCGCAATGAAAGATCTTAATTGAAAATCTCAAGCAGAAAACGTTAATTTGAGATTGCAAGCACCAACTCTTCGATTGAAAATTGATTTCTATATTTTACGACGCAATGAAACGTGTTCTATTTTAGATCGCAAGCAGAATCTCGTCAATTTGAATTTTTTTACATCGCAATTGAAACGTGGTCTATTTAGCTCGCGATCTCCTCCTTACCTCTCAAGCAATTTAGGTCGCAAGCAGAATCTCGTCAATTTGAAATTTTTTACATTGCAATGAAACGTGTTCTATTTAGCTCGCGATCTCCTCCAGGACTCTCTTGATTTGAAAATTTGACGGATCTGAACATTTTTTGGCCACCACGAATCTCTTCGTTTCAAATTAATACGGCGCAATGAAAAATCTTAATTGAAGATCTCAAGCAGAAAACCTTAATTTGAGATTGCAAGCACCAACTCTTCCATTGAAAATTGATTTCTATGTTTTACGACGCAATGAAACGTCTTCAATTTAGATCGCAAGGCAGAATCTCACAATTTGATTTTTTTTACATCGCAATGAAACGTCATCTATTTAGCTCGCGATCTCCTCCTTACCTCTAAAGCAATTTAGATCGCAAGCAGAATCTGGTCAATTTGAATTTTTTTACATCGCAATGAAACGTGGTCTATTTAGCTCGCGATATCCTCCTTACCTCTCAAGCAATTTAGATCGCAAGCAGAATCTCGTCAATTTGAATTTTTTTATATCGCAATGAAACGTGGTCTATCTAGCTCGCGATCTCCTCCTTACCTCTCAAGCAATTTAGGTCGCAAGCAGAATCTCGTCAATTTGATTTTTTTTACATTGCAATGAAACGTGTTCTATTTAGCTCGCGATCTCCTCCAGGACTCTCTTGATTTGAAAATTTTACTGATATGAACATTTTTTGGCCACCACGAATCTCTTCGTTTCAAATTAATACGGCGCAATGAAAAATCTTAATTGAAGATCTCAAGCAGAAAACCTTAATTTGAGATTGGAAGCACCAACTCTTCGATTGAAAATTGATTTCTATATTTTACGACGCAATGAAACGTGTTCTATTTAGATCGCAAGCAGAATCTCGTCAATTTGAATTTTTTTACATCGCAATTGAAACGTGGTCTATTTAGCTCGCGATCTCCTCCTTACCGCTCAAGCAATTTAGATCGCAAGCAGAATCTCGTAAATTTGATTTTTTTTACATCGCAATGAAACGTGTTCTATTTAGCTCGCGATCTCCTCGTTACCTCTCAAGCAGGATTCTCTTGATTTGAAAATTTTACGGATCTGAACAATTTTTGGCGACCACGAATCTCTTCGTTTCAAATTAATACAGCGCAATGAAAAATCTTAATTGAAGATCTCTAGCAGAAAACCTTAATTTGAGATTGCAAGCACCAACTCTTCGATTGAAAATTGATTTCTATATTTTACGACGCAAGGAAACGTGTTCTATTTAGATCGCAAGCAGAATCTCTTCAATTTGAATTTTTTTACATCGCATTTGAAACGTGGTCTATTTAGCTCGCGATCTCCTCCTTACCGCTCAAGCTATTTAGGTCGCAAGCAGAATCTCGTCAATTTCAATTTTTTTACATTGCAATGAAACGTGTTCTAATTAGCTCGCGATCTCCTCCAGGACTCCCTTGTTTGAAAATTTTACGGATCTGAACATTTTTTGGCCACCACGAATCTCTTCGTTTCAAATTAATACGGCGCAATGAAAAATCTTAATTGAAGATCTCAAGCAGAAAACCTTAATTTGAGATTGCAAGCACCAACTCTTCGATTGAAAATTGATTTCTATATTTTACGACGCAATGAAACGTGTTCTATTTAGATCGCAAGCAGAATCTCGTCAATTTGAATTTTTTTACATCGCAATTGAAACGTGGTCTATTTAGCTCGCGATCTCCTCCTTACCGCTCAAGTAATTTAGATCGCAAGCAGAATCTCGTCAATTTGAATTTTTTTACATCGCAATTGAAACGTGGTCTATTTAGCTCGCGATCTCCTCCTTACCGCTCAAGCAATTTAGATCGCAAGCAGAATCTCGTCAATTTGAATTTTTTTACATTGCAATGAAACGTGTTCTATTTAGCTCGCGATCTCCTCGTTACCTCTCGAGCAGGATTCTCTTGATTTGAAAATTTTATGGATCTGAACATTTTTTGGCCAACACGAATCTCTCCGTTTCAAATTAATACGGCGCAATGAAAGATCTTAATTGAAAATCTCAAGCAGAAAACGTTAATTTGAGATTGCAAGCACCAACTCTTCGATTGAAAATTGATTTCTATATTTTACGACGCAATGAAACGTGTTCTATTTTAGATCGCAAGCAGAATCTCGTCAATTTGAATTTTTTTACATCGCAATTGAAACGTGGTCTATTTAGCTCGCGATCTCCTCCTTACCTCTCAAGCAATTTAGGTCGCAAGCAGAATCTCGTCAATTTGAAATTTTTTACATTGCAATGAAACGTGTTCTATTTAGCTCGCGATCTCCTCCAGGACTCTCTTGATTTGAAAATTTGACGGATCTGAACATTTTTTGGCCACCACGAATCTCTTCGTTTCAAATTAATACGGCGCAATGAAAAATCTTAATTGAAGATCTCAAGCAGAAAACCTTAATTTGAGATTGGAAGCACCAACTCTTCGATTTAAAATTGATTTCTATATTTTACGACGCAATGAAACGTGTTCTATTTAGATCGCAAGCAGAATCTCCTCAATTTGAATTTTTTTACATCGCAATTGAAACGTGGTCTATTTAGCTCGCGATCTCCTCCTTACCGCTCAAGCAATTTAGATCGCAAGCAGAATCTCGTAAATTTGATTTTTTTTACATCGCAATGAAACGTGTTCTATTTAGCTCGCGATCTCCTCGTTACCTCTCAAGCAGGATTCTCTTGATTTGAAAATTTTACGGATCTGAACATTTATTGGCGACCACGAATCTCTTCGTTTCAAATTAATACAGCGCAATGAAAAATCTTAATTGAAGATCTCAAGCAGAAAACCTTAATTTGAGATTGCAAGCACCAACTCTTCGATTGAAAATTGATTTCTATATTTTACGACGCAAGGAAACGTGTTCTATTTAGATCGCAAGCAGAATCTCTTCAATTTGAAATTTTTTACATCGCAATTGAAACGAGGTCTATTTAGCTCGCGATCTCCTCCTTACCGCTCAAGCTATTTAGGTCGCAAGCAGAATCTGGTCAATTTGAATTTTTTTACATTGCAATGAAACGTGTTCTAATTAGCTCGCGATCTCCTCCAGGACTCCCTTGTTTGAAAATTTTACGGATCTGAACATTTTTTGGCCACCACGAATCTCTTCGTTTCAAATTAATACGGCGCAATGAAAAATCTTAATTGAAGATCTCAAGCAGAAAACCTTAATTTGAGATTGGAAGCACCAACTCTTCGATTGAAAATTGATTTCTATATTTTACGACGCAATGAAACGTGTTCTATTTAGATCGCAAGCAGAATCTCGTCAATTTGAATTTTTTTACATCGCAATTGAAACGTGGTCTATTTAGCTCGCGATCTCCTCCTTACCGCTCAAGCAATTTAGATCGCAAGCAGAATCTCGTCAATTTGAATTTTTTTACATTGCAATGAAACGTGTTCTATTTAGCTCGCGATCTCCTCGTTACCTCTCAAGCAGGATTCTCTTGATTTGAAAATTTTACGAATCTGAACATTTTTTGGCCACCACGAATCTCTCCGTTTCAAATTAATACGGCGCAATGAAAAATCTTAATTGAAAATCTCAAGCAGAAAACGTTAATTTGAGATTGCAAGCACCAACTCTTCGATTGAAAATTGATTTCTATATTTTACGACGCAATGAAACGTGTTCTATTTTAGATCGCAAGCAGAATCTAGTCAATTTGTAAATTTTTACATCGCAATTGAAACGTGGTCTATTTAGCTCGCGATCTCCTCCTTACCTCTCAAGCAATTTAGGTCGCAAGCAGAATCTCGTCAATTTGATTTTTTTTACATTGCAATGAAACGTGTTCTATTTAGCTCGCGATCTCCTCCAGGACTCTCTTGATTTGAAAATTTTACGGATATGAACATTTTTTGGCCACCACGAATCTCTTCGTTTCAAATTAATACGGCGCAATGAAAAATCTTAATTGAAGATCTCAAGCAGAAAACCTTAATTTGAGATTGGAAGCACCAACTCTTCGATTGAAAATTGATTTCTATATTTTACGACGCAATGAAACGTGTTCTATTTAGATCGCAAGCAGAATCTCGTCAATTTGAATTTTTTTACATCGCAATTGAAACGTGGTCTATTTAGCTCGCGATCTCCTCCTTACCGCTCAAGCAATTTAGATCGCAAGCAGAATCTCGTAAATTTGATTTTTTTTACATCGCAATGAAACGTGTTCTATTTAGCTCGCGATCTCCTCGTTACCTCTCAAGCAGGATTCTCTTGATTTGAAAATTTAACGGATCTGAACAATTTTTGGCGACCACGAATCTCTTCGTTTCAAATTAATACAGCGCAATGAAAAATCTTAATTGAAGATCTCAAGCAGAAAACCTTAATTTGAGATTGCAAGCACCAACTCTTCGATTGAAAATTGATTTCTATATTTTACGACGCAAGGAAACGTGTTCTATTTAGATCGCAAGCAGAATCTCTTCAATTTGATTTTTTTTACATCGCTTTTGAAACGTGGTCTATTTAGCTCGCGATCTCCTCCTTACCGCTCAAGCTATTTAGGTCGCAAGCAGAATCTGGTCAATTTGATTTTTTTTACATTGCAATGAAACGTGTTCTAATTAGCTCGCGATCTCCTCCAGGACTCCCTTGTTTGAAAATTTTACGGATCTGAACATTTTTTGGCCACCACGAATCTCTTCGTTTCAAATTAATACGGCGCAATGAAAAATCTTAATTGAAGATCTCAAGCAGAAAACCTTAATTTGAGATTGGAAGCACCAACTCTTCGATTGAAAATTGATTTCTATATTTTACGACGCAATGAAACGTGTTCTATTTAGATCGCAAGCAGAATCTCGTCAATTTGAATTTTTTTACATCGCAATTGAAACGTGGTCTATTTAGCTCGCGATCTCCTCCTTACCGCTCAAGCAATTTAGATCGCAAGCAGAATCTCGTCAATTTGAAATTTTTTACATTGCAATGAAACGTGGTCTATTTAGCTCGCGATCTCCTCTTTACCTCTCAAGCAATTTAGATCGCCAGCAGAATCTCGTCAATTTGATTTTTTTTACATTGCAATGAAACGTGTTCTATTTAGCTCGCGATCTCCTCGTTACCTCTCAAGCAGGATTCTCTTGATTTGAACATTTTACGGATCTGAACATTTTTTGGCGACTACGAATCTCTTCGTTTCAAATTAATACGGCGCAATGAAAAATATTAATTGAAGATCTCAAGCAGAAAACCTTAATTTGAGATTGCAAGCACCAACTCTTCCATTGAAAATTGATTTCTATATTTTACGACGCAATGAAACGTGTTCTATTTAGATCGTAAGCAGAATCTCGTCAATCTGATTTTTTTTACATCGCAATGAAACGTGGTCTATTTAGCTCGCGATCTCCTCCTTACCTCTCAAGCAATTTAGATCGCAAGCAGAATCTCGTGAATTTGATTTTTTTTACATTGCAATGAAACGTGTTCTATTTAGCTCGCGATCTCCTCGTTACCTCTCAAGCAGGATTCTTTTGATTTGAAAATCTTACGGATCTGAACATTTTTTGGCCACCACGAATCTCTTCGTTTCAAATTAATACGGCGCAATGAAAAATCTTAATTGAAGATCTCAAGCAGAAAACTTTAATTTGAGATTTCAAGCACCAACTCTTCGATTGAAAATTGATTTCTATATTTTACGACGCAATGAAACGTGTTCTATTTAGATTGCAAGCAGAATCTCGTCAATTTGAAATTTTTTACATCGCAATTGAAACGTGGTCTATTTAGCTCGCGATCTCCTCCTTACCGCTCAAGCAATTTAGAACGCAAGCAGAATCTCGTCAATTTGAAATTTTTCACATTGCAATGAAACGTGTTCTATTTAGCTCGCGATCTCCTCGTTACCTCTCAAGCAGGATTCTCTTGATTTGAAAATTTTACGGATCTGAACATTTTTTGGCCACCACGAATCTCTCCGTTTCAAATTAATACGGCGCAATGAAAAATCTTAATTGAAGATCTCAAGCAGAAAACCTTAATTTGAGATTGCAAGCACCAACTCTTCGATTGAAAATTGATTTCTATATTTTACGACGCAATGAAACGTGTTCTATTTTAGATCGCATGCAGAATCTCGTCAATTTGAATTTTTTTACATCGCAATTGAAACGTGGTCTATTTAGCTCGCCATCTCCTCCTTACCTCTCAAGCAATTTAGGTCGCAAGCAGAATCCCGTCAATTTGATTTTTTTTACATTGCAATGAAACGTGTTCTATTTAGCTCGCGATCTCCTCCAGGACTCTATTGTTTGAAAATTTTACGGATCTGAACATTTTTTGCCCACCACGAATCTCTTCGTTTCAAATTAATACGGCGCAATGAAAAATCTTAATTGAAGATCTCAAGCAGAAAACCTTAATTTTAGATTGCAAGCACCAACTCTTCGATTGAAAATTGATTTGTATATTTTACGACGCAATGAAACGTGTTCTATTTAGATCGCAAGCAGAATCTCGTCAATTTGAAATTTTTTACATCGCAATTGAAACGTGGTCTATTTAGCTCGCGATCTCCTCCTTACCGCTCAAGCAATTTAGATCGCAAGCAGAATCTCGTCAATTTGATTTTTTTTACATTGCAATGAAACGTGTTCTATTTAGCTCGCGATCTCCTCGTTACCTCTCGAGCAGGATTCTCTTGATTTGAAAATTTTATGGATCTGAACATTTTTTGGCCAACACGAATCTCTCCGTTTCAAATTAATACGGCGCAATGAAAGATCTTAATTGAAAATCTCAAGCAGAAAACGTTAATTTGAGATTGCAAGCACCAACTCTTCGATTGAAAATTGATTTCTATATTTTACGACGCAATGAAACGTGTTCTATTTTAGATCGCAAGCAGAATCTCGTCAATTTGAATTTTTTTACATCGCTTTTGAAACGTGGTCTATTTAGCTCGCGATCTCCTCCTTACCTCTCAAGCAATTTAGGTCGCAAGCAGAATCTCGTCAATTTGAAATTTTTTACATTGCAATGAAACGTGTTCTATTTAGCTCGCGATCTCCTCCAGGACTCTCTTGATTTGAAAATTTGACGGATCTGAACATTTTTTGGCCACCACGAATCTCTTCGTTTCAAATTAATACGGCGCAATGAAAAATCTTAATTGAAGATCTCAAGCAGAAAACCTTAATTTGAGATTGCAAGCACCAACTCTTCCATTGAAAATTGATTTCTATATTTTACGACGCAATGAAACGTCTTCAATTTAGATCGCAAGGCAGAATCTCACAATTTGATTTTTTTTACATCGCAATGAAACGTGATCTATTTAGCTCGCGATCTCCTCCTTACCTCTAAAGCAATTTAGATCGCAAGCAGAATCTGGTCAATTTGAATTTTTTTACATCGCAATGAAACGTGGTCTATTCAGCTCGCGATATCCTCCTTACCTCTCAAGCAATTTAGATCGCAAGCAGAATCTCGTCAATTTGAATTTTTTTATATCGCAATGAAACGTGGTCTATCTAGCTCGCGATCTCCTCCTTACCTCTCAAGCAATTTAGGTCGCAAGCAGAATCTCGTCAATTTGATTTTTTTTACATTGCAATGAAACGTGTTCTATTTAGCTCGCGATCTCCTCCAGGACTCTCTTGATTTGAAAATTTTACTGATATGAACATTTTTTGGCCACCACGAATCTCTTCGTTTCAAATTAATACGGCGCAATGAAAAATCTTAATTGAAGATCTCAAGCAGAAAACCTTAATTTGAGATTGGAAGCACCAACTCTTCGATTGAAAATTGATTTCTATATTTTACGACGCAATGAAACGTGTTCTATTTAGATCGCAAGCAGAATCTCGTCAATTTGAATTTTTTTACATCGCAATTGAAACGTGGTCTATTTAGCTCGCGATCTCCTCCTTACCGCTCAAGCAATTTAGATCGCAAGCAGAATCTCGTAAATTTGATTTTTTTTACATCGCAATGAAACGTGTTCTATTTAGCTCGCGATCTCCTCGTTACCTCTCAAGCAGGATTCTCTTGATTTGAAAATTTTACGGATCTGAACAATTTTTGGCGACCACGAATCTCTTCGTTTCAAATTAATACAGCGCAATGAAAAATCTTAATTGAAGATCTCTAGCAGAAAACCTTAATTTGAGATTGCAAGCACCAACTCTTCGATTGAAAATTGATTTCTATATTTTACGACGCAAGGAAACGTGTTCTATTTAGATCGCAAGCAGAATCTCTTCAATTTGAATTTTTTTACATCGCATTTGAAACGTGGTCTATTTAGCTCGCGATCTCCTCCTTACCGCTCAAGCTATTTAGGTCGCAAGCAGAATCTCGTCAATTTCAATTTTTTTACATTGCAATGAAACGTGTTCTAATTAGCTCGCGATCTCCTCCAGGACTCCCTTGTTTGAAAATTTTACGGATCTGAACATTTTTTGGCCACCACGAATCTCTTCGTTTCAAATTAATACGGCGCAATGAAAAATCTTAATTGAAGATCTCAAGCAGAAAACCTTAATTTGAGATTGCAAGCACCAACTCTTCGATTGAAAATTGATTTCTATATTTTACGACGCAATGAAACGTGTTCTATTTAGATCGCAAGCAGAATCTCGTCAATTTGAATTTTTTTACATCGCAATTGAAACGTGGTCTATTTAGCTCGCGATCTCCTCCTTACCGCTCAAGTAATTTAGATCGCAAGCAGAATCTCGTCAATTTGAATTTTTTTACATCGCAATTGAAACGTGGTCTATTTAGCTCGCGATCTCCTCCTTACCGCTCAAGCAATTTAGATCGCAAGCAGAATCTCGTCAATTTGAATTTTTTTACATTGCAATGAAACGTGTTCTATTTAGCTCGCGATCTCCTCGTTACCTCTCGAGCAGGATTCTCTTGATTTGAAAATTTTATGGATCTGAACATTTTTTGGCCAACACGAATCTCTCCGTTTCAAATTAATACGGCGCAATGAAAGATCTTAATTGAAAATCTCAAGCAGAAAACGTTAATTTGAGATTGCAAGCACCAACTCTTCGATTGAAAATTGATTTCTATATTTTACGACGCAATGAAACGTGTTCTATTTTAGATCGCAAGCAGAATCTCGTCAATTTGAATTTTTTTACATCGCAATTGAAACGTGGTCTATTTAGCTCGCGATCTCCTCCTTACCTCTCAAGCAATTTAGGTCGCAAGCAGAATCTCGTCAATTTGAAAATTTTTACATTGCAATGAAACGTGTTCTATTTAGCTCGCGATCTCCTCCAGGACTCTCTTGATTTGAAAATTTGACGGATCTGAACATTTTTTGGCCACCACGAATCTCTTCGTTTCAAATTAATACGGCGCAATGAAAAATCTTAATTGAAGATCTCAAGCAGAAAACCTTAATTTGAGATTGCAAGCACCAACTCTTCCATTGAAAATTGATTTCTATATTTTACGACGCAATGAAACGTCTTCAATTTAGATCGCAAGGCAGAATCTCACAATTTGATTTTTTTACATCGCAATGAAACGTGATCTATTTAGCTCGCGATCTCCTCCTTACCTCTAAAGCAATTTAGATCGCAAGCAGAATCTCGTCAATTTGAATTTTTTTACATCGCAATGAAACGTGGTCTATTTAGCTCGCGATATCCTCCTTACCTCTCAAGCAATTTAGATCGCAAGCAGAATCTCGTCAATTTGAATTTTTTTATATCGCAATGAAACGTGGTCTATCTAGCTCGCGATCTCCTCCTTACCTCTCAAGCAATTTAGATCGCAAGCAGAATCTCGTCAATTTGAATTTTTTTACATTGCAATGAAAGGTGTTCTATTTAGCTCGCGATCTCCTCGTTACCTCTCAAGCAGGATTCTGTTGATTTGAAAATTTTACGGAACTGAACATTTTTTGGCCACCAACGAATCTCTTCGTTTCAAATTAATACGGCGCAATGAAAAATCTTAATTGAAGATCTCAAGCAGAAAACCTTAATTTGAGATTGCAAGCACCAACTCTTCCATTGAAAATTGATTTCTATATTTTACGACGCAATGAAACGTGTTCTATTTAGATCGCAAGCAGAATCACGTCAATTTGATTTTTTTTACAGCGCAATTGAAACGTGGTCTATTTAGCTCGCGATCTCCTCCTTACCTCTAAAGCAATTTAGATCGGAAGCAGAATCTCGTCAATTTGAACATTTTTACATCGCAATGAAACGTGGTCTATTTAGCTCGCGATCTCCTCCTTACCTCTCAAGCAATTTAGATCGCAAGCAGAATCTCGTCAATTGGAAAATTTTCACATCGCAATGACACGTGTTCTATTTAGCTCGCGATCTCCTCGTTACCTCTCTAGCAGGATTCTCTTGTTTTGAAAATGTTACGGATCTGAACATTTTTTGGCCACCACGAATCTCTTCGTTTCAAATTAATACGGCGCAATGAAAAATCTTAATTGAAGATCTCAAGCAGAAAACCTTAATTTGAGATTGCAAGCACCAACTCTTCCATTGAAAATTGATTTCTATATTTTACGACGCAATGAAACGTCTTCAATTTAGATCGCAAGGCAGAATCTCACAATTTGATTTTTTTTACATCGCAATGAAACGTGATCTATTTAGCTCGCGATCTCCTCCTTACCTCTAAAGCAATTTAGATCGCAAGCAGAATCTCGTCAATTTGAATTTTTTTACATCGCAATGAAACGTGGTCTATTTAGCTCGCGATATCCTCCTTACCTCTCAAGCAATTTAGATCGCAAGCAGAATCTCGTCAATTTGAATTTTTTTATATCGCAATGAAACGTGGTCTATCTAGCTCGCGATCTCCTCCTTACCTCTCAAGCAATTTAGATCGCAAGCAGAATCTCGTCAATTTGAATTTTTTTACATTGCAATGAAAGGTGTTCTATTTAGCTCGCGATCTCCTCGTTACCTCTCAAGCAGGATTCTGTTGATTTGAAAATTTTACGGAACTGAACATTTTTTGGCCACCAACGAATCTCTTCGTTTCAAATTAATACGGCGCAATGAAAAATCTTAATTGAAGATCTCAAGCAGAAAACCTTAATTTGAGATTGCAAGCACCAACTCTTCCATTGAAAATTGATTTCTATATTTTACGACGCAATGAAACGTGTTCTATTTAGATCGCAAGCAGAATCACGTCAATTTGATTTTTTTTACAGCGCAATTGAAACGTGGTCTATTTAGCTCGCGATCTCCTCCTTACCTCTAAAGCAATTTAGATCGGAAGCAGAATCTCGTCAATTTGAACATTTTTACATCGCAATGAAACGTGGTCTATTTAGCTCGCGATCTCCTCCTTACCTCTCAAGCAATTTAGATCGCAAGCAGAATCTCGTCAATTGGAAAATTTTCACATCGCAATGAAACGTGTTCTATTTAGCTCGCGATCTCCTCGTTACCTCTCTAGCAGGATTCTCTTGTTTTGAAAATGTTACGGATCTGAACATTTTTTGGCCACCACGAATCTCTTCGTTTCAAATTAATACGGCGCAATGAAAAATCTTAATTGAAGCTCTCAAGCAGAAAACCTTAATTTGAGATTGCAAACTCATCGATTGAAAATTGATTTGTAAATTTTACGACGCAATGAAACGTCTTCGATTTAGATCGCAAGCAGAATCTCGTCAATTTGAAGTTTTTTACATCGCAATGCAACGTTGTCTATTTAGCTCGCGATCTCCTCCTTACCTCTCAAGCAATTTAGATCGCAAGCAGAATCTCGTCAATTTGAAAATTTTAAATTGCAATGAAAGGTGGTCTATTTAGCTCGCGATCTCCTCCTTACCTCTCAAGCAATTTAAATCGCAAGCACAACTCGTCAATTTGAAAGTTTTACATCGCAATTAAACGTGGTCTATTTAGCTCGCGATCTCCTCCTTACCTCTCAAGCAATTTAGATCTCAAGCAGAAAACCTTAATTTGAGATTGCAAGCACCAACTCTTCCATTGAAAATTGATTTCTATATTTTACGACGCAATGAAACGTGTTCTATTTAGATCGCAAGCAGAATCACGTCAATTTGATTTTTTTTACAGCGCAATTGAAACGTGGTCTATTTAGCTCGCGATCTCCTCCTTACCTCTAAAGCAATTTAGATCGCAAGCAGAATCTCGTCAATTTGAATTTTTTTACATCGCAATGAAACGTGGTCTATTTAGCTCGCGATCTCCTCCTTACCTCTCAAGCAATTTAAATCGCAAGCACAACTCGTCAATTTGAATTTTTTTACATCGCAATGAAACGTGGTCTATTTAGCTCGCGACCTCCTCCTTACCTCTCAAGCAATTTAGATCGCAAGAAGAATCTCGTCAATTTGAACATTTTGACATTGCAATGAAACGTGTTCAATTTAGCTCGCGATCTCCTCGTTACCTCTCAAGCAGGATTCTGTTGATTTGAAAACTTTACGGATCTGAACATTTTTGGGCCACCACGAATCTCTTCGTTTCAAATTAATACGGCGCAATGAAAAATCTTAATTGAAGATCTCAAGCAGAAAACCTTAATTTGAGATTGTAAGCACCAACTCTTCGATTGAAAATTGATTTGTAAATTTTACGACGCAATGAAACGTGTTCTATTTAGATCGCAAGCAGAATCACGTCAATTTGAAACTTTTTACAGCGCAATTGAAACGTGGACTATTTAGCTCGCGATCTCCTCCTTACCTCTAAAGCAATTTAGATCGCAAGCAGAATCTCCTCAATTTGAAAGTTTTTACATCGCAATGAAACGTGGTCTATTTAGCTCGCGATCTCCTCCTTACCTCTCAAGCAATTTAGATCGCAAGCAGAATCTCGTCAATTTGAAAATTTTAAATTGCAATGAAAGGTGGTCTATTTAGCTCGCGATCTCCTCGTTACCTCTCAAGCAATTTAGATCGCAAGCAGAATCTCGTCAATTTGAACATTTTTACATTGCAATGAAACGTGTTCTATTTAGCTCGCGATCTCCTCGTTACCTCTCAAGCAGGATTCTCTTGATTTGAAAATTTTACGGATCTGAACATTTTTGGCGACCACGAATCTCTTCGTTTCAAATTAATACGGCGCAATGAAAAATCTTAATTGAAGATCTCAAGCAGAAAACCTTAATTTGAGATTGCAAGCACCAACTCTTCCATTGAAAATTGATTTCTATATTTTACGACGCAATGAAACGTGTTCTATTTAGATCGCAAGCAGAATCACGTCAATTTGAAACTTTTTACAGCGCAATTGAAACGTGGTCTATTTAGCTCGCGATCTCCTCCTTACCTCTAAAGCAATTTAGATCGCAAGCAGAATCTCGTCAATTTGAAAATTTTTACATCGCAATGAAACGTGGTCTATTTAGCTCGCGATCTCCTCCTTACCTCTCAAGCAATTTAATTCGCAAGCACAACTCGTCAATTTGAATTTTTTTACATCGCAATGAAACGTGACTATTTAGCTCGCGATCTCCTCCTTACTCTCAAGCAATTTAGATCGCAAGCAGAATCTCGTCAATTGGAAAATTTTCACATCGCAATGAAACGTGTTCTATTTAGCTCGCGATCTCCTCGTTACCTCTCTAGCAGGATTCTCTTGTTTTGAAAATGTTACGGATCTGAACATTTTTTGGCCACCACGAATCTCTTCGTTTCAAATTAATACGGCGCAATGAAAAATCTTAATTGAAGATCTCAAACAGAAAACCTTAATTTGAGATTGCAAGCACCAACTCTTCCATTGAAAATTGATTTCTATATTTTACGACGCAATGAAACGTCTTCAATTTAGATCGCAAGGCAGAATCTCACAATTTGATTTTTTTTACATCGCAATGAAACGTGATCTATTTAGCTCGCGATCTCCTCCTTACCTCTAAAGCAATTTAGATCGCAAGCAGAATCTCGTCAATTTGAATTTTTTTACATCGCAATGAAACGTGGTCTATTTAGCTCGCGATATCCTCCTTACCTCTCAAGCAATTTAGATCGCAAGCAGAATCTCGTCAATTTGAATTTTTTTATATCGCAATGAAACGTGGTCTATCTAGCTCGCGATCTCCTCCTTACCTCTCAAGCAATTTAGATCGCAAGCAGAATCTCGTCAATTTGAATTTTTTTACATTGCAATGAAAGGTGTTCTATTTAGCTCGCGATCTCCTCGTTACCTCTCAAGCAGGATTCTGTTGATTTGAAAATTTTACGGAACTGAACATTTTTTGGCCACCAACGAATCTCTTCGTTTCAAATTAATACGGCGCAATGAAAAATCTTAATTGAAGATCTCAAGCAGAAAACCTTAATTTGAGATTGCAAGCACCAACTCTTCCATTGAAAATTGATTTCTATATTTTACGACGCAATGAAACGTGTTCTATTTAGATCGCAAGCAGAATCACGTCAATTTGATTTTTTTTACAGCGCAATTGAAACGTGGTCTATTTAGCTCGCGATCTCCTCCTTACCTCTAAAGCAATTTAGATCGGAAGCAGAATCTCGTCAATTTGAACATTTTTACATCGCAATGAAACGTGGTCTATTTAGCTCGCGATCTCCTCCTTACCTCTCAAGCAATTTAGATCGCAAGCAGAATCTCGTCAATTGGAAAATTTTCACATCGCAATGAAACGTGTTCTATTTAGCTCGCGATCTCCTCGTTACCTCTCTAGCAGGATTCTCTTGTTTTGAAAATGTTACGGATCTGAACATTTTTTGGCCACCACGAATCTCTTCGTTTCAAATTAATACGGCGCAATGAAAAATCTTAATTGAAGCTCTCAAGCAGAAAACCTTAATTTGAGATTGCAAACTCATCGATTGAAAATTGATTTGTAAATTTTACGACGCAATGAAACGTCTTCGATTTAGATCGCAAGCAGAATCTCGTCAATTTGAAGTTTTTTACATCGCAATGCAACGTGGTCTATTTAGCTCGCGATCTCCTCCTTACCTCTCAAGCAATTTAGATCGCAAGCAGAATCTCGTCAATTTGAAAATTTTAAATTGCAATGAAAGGTGGTCTATTTAGCTCGCGATCTCCTCCTTACCTCTCAAGCAATTTAAATCGCAAGCACAACTCGTCAATTTGAAAGTTTTACATCGCAATTAAACGTGGTCTATTTAGCTCGCGATCTCCTCCTTACCTCTCAAGCAATTTAGATCTCAAGCAGAAAACCTTAATTTGAGATTGCAAGCACCAACTCTTCCATTGAAAATTGATTTCTATATTTTACGACGCAATGAAACGTGTTCTATTTAGATCGCAAGCAGAATCACGTCAATTTGATTTTTTTTACAGCGCAATTGAAACGTGGTCTATTTAGCTCGCGATCTCCTCCTTACCTCTAAAGCAATTTAGATCGCAAGCAGAATCTCGTCAATTTGATTTTTTTTACATCGCAATGAAACGTGGTCTATTTAGCTCGCGATCTCCTCCTTACTTCTCAAGCAATTTAAATCGCAAGCACAACTCGTCAATTTGAATTTTTTTACATCGCAATGAAACGTGGTCTATTTAGCTCGCGACCTCCTCCTTACCTCTCAAGCAATTTAGATCGCAAGAAGAATCTCGTCAATTTGAACATTTTGACATTGCAATGAAACGTGTTCAATTTAGCTCGCGATCTCCTCGTTACCTCTCAAGCAGGATTCTGTTGATTTGAAAACTTTACGGATCTGAACATTTTTGGGCCACCACGAATCTCTTCGTTTCAAATTAATACGGCGCAATGAAAAATCTTAATTGAAGATCTCAAGCAGAAAACCTTAATTTGAGATTGTAAGCACCAACTCTTCGATTGAAAATTGATTTGTAAATTTTACGACGCAATGAAACGTGTTCTATTTAGATCGCAAGCAGAATCACGTCAATTTGAAACTTTTTACAGCGCAATTGAAACGTGGACTATTTAGCTCGCGATCTCCTCCTTACCTCTAAAGCAATTTAGATCGCAAGCAGAATCTCCTCAATTTGAAAGTTTTTACATCGCAATGAAACGTGGTCTATTTAGCTCGCGATCTCCTCCTTACCTCTCAAGCAATTTAGATCGCAAGCAGAATCTCGTCAATTTGAAAATTTTAAATTGCAATGAAAGGTGGTCTATTTAGCTCGCGATCTCCTCCTTACCTCTCAAGCAATTTAGATCGCAAGCAGAATCTCGTCAATTTGAACATTTTTACATTGCAATGAAACGTGTTCTATTTAGCTCGCGATCTCCTCGTTACCTCTCAAGCAGGATTCTCTTGATTTGAAAATTTTACGGATCTGAACATTTTTTAGCGACCACGAATCTCTTCGTTTCAAATTAATACGGCGCAATGAAAAATCTTAATTGAAGATCTCAAGCAGAAAACCTTAATTTGAGATTGCAAGCACCAACTCTTCCATTGAAAATTGATTTCTATATTTTACGACGCAATGAAACGTGTTCTATTTAGATCGCAAGCAGAATCACGTCAATTTGAAACTTTTTACAGCGCAATTGAAACGTGGTCTATTTAGCTCGCGATCTCCTCCTTACCTCTAAAGCAATTTAGATCGCAAGCAGAATCTCGTCAATTTGAAATTTTTTACATCGCAATGAAACGTGGTCTATTTAGCTCGCGATCTCCTCCTTACCTCTCAAGCAATTTAATTCGCAAGCACAACTCGTCAATTTGAATTTTTTTACATCGCAATGAAACGTGACTATTTAGCTCGCGATCTCCTCCTTACTCTCAAGCAATTTAGATCGCAAGCAGAATCTCGTCAATTTGAATTTTTTTACATCGCAATGAAACGTGGTCTATTTAGCTCGCGATCTCCTATTTACCTCTCAAGCAATTTAGATCGCAAGCAGAATCTCGTCAATTTGAATTTTTTTACATTGCAATGAAACGTGTTCTATTTAGCTCGCGATCTCCTCGTTACCTCTCAAGCAGGATTCTGTTGATTTGAAAATTTTACGGATCTGAACATTTTTTGGCCACCAACGAATCTCTTCGTTTCAAATTAATACGGCGCAATGAAAAATCTTAATTGAAGCTCTCAAGCAGAAAACCTTAATTTTAGATTGCAAACTCATCGATTGAAAATTGATTTGTAAATTTTACGACACAATGAAACGTCTTCGATTTAGATCGCAAGCAGAATCTCGTCAATTTGAAGTTTTTTTTCATCGCAATGAAACGTGGTCTATTTAGCTCGCGATCTCCTCCTTACCTCTCAAGCAATTTAGATCGCAAGCAGAATCTCGTCAATTTGAAAATTTTTACATCGCTATGAAACGTGGTCTATGTAGCTCGCGATCTCCTCCTTACCCCTCAAGCAATTTAGATCGCAAGCAGAATCTCGTCAATTTGAAAATTGTTATATCGCAATGAAACGTGGTCTATCTAGCTCGTGATCTCCTCCTTACCTCTCAAGCAATTTAGATCGCAAGCAGAATCTCGTCAATTTGAAAATTTTAAATTGCAATGAAAGGTGGTCTATTTAGCTCGCGATCTCCTCCTTACTTCTCAAGCAATTTAGATCGCAAGCAGAATCTCGTCAATTTGAATTTTTTTACATCGCTATGAAACGTGGTCTATTTAGCTCGCGATCTCCTCTTTACCTCTCAAGCAATTTAGATCGCAAGCAGAAAACCTTAATTTGAGATTGCAGCACCAACTTTTCGATTGAAAATTGATTTGTAAATTTTACGACGCAATGAAACGTCTTCGATTTAGATCGCAAGCAGAATCTCGTCAATTTGAAAAATGATTTCATCACAATGAAACGTGTTCTATTTAGCTCGCGATCTCCTCGTTACCTCTCAAGCAGGGATCTCTTGATATGAAAAATTTACGGTTGTCCACATTTTTTGGCCACCATGAATCCTTTCGTTTCAAATTAATACGGCGCATTGAAAAATCTTAATTGAAGCTCTCAAGCAGAAAACCTTAATTTGAGATTGCAGCACCAACTTTTCGATTGAAAATTGATTTGTAAATTTTACGACGCAATGAAACGTCTTCGATTTAGATCGCAAGCAGAATCTCGTCAATTTGAAAAATGTTTTCATCGCAATGAAACGTGTTCTATTTAGCTCGCGATCTCCTCTCAAGCAGGAATCTCTTGATTTGAAAATTTACGGATCTGAACATTTTTTGGCCACCACGAATCCGTTTGTTTCAACGTAATACGGCACAATGAAAAATCTTAACTTTAGCTAGAATTTGGTGCATGTCGCTATAATAAATTGATTTGAAAATTTGACGGCGGAATGAATTTTTTTTATTTTTGCCATCACGAATCCTCGTTTCTAATTTACACGGCGCAATGAAAAATCTTAATTTAAGCTCTCAAGCAGTAATCTGTTGATTTCAAAATGTTGAGGCGCAATCAAAATCTAAATTTTAGATCGCAAGCAGAATTTCATCAATTTGAAATTTTTCACATCGCAATGAAAGGTGTTCTATTTAGCTCGCGAACTCCACGTTACCTCTCAAGCAGGAATCTCTTGATTTGAAAATTTTACCGGGCTGAACATTTTTTGGCCACCACGAATCCCTTCGATTCAAATTAATAAATCGCAATGAAAAATCTTAATTGAAGCTCTCAAGCAGAAAACCTTAATTTGAGATTGCAAACTCATCGATTGAAAATTTATTTGTAAATTTTACGACGCAATGAAACGTCTTCGATTTAGATCGCAAGCAGAATCTCGTCAATTTGAAAAATGTTTTCATCGCAATGAAACGTGTTCCATTTAGCTCGCGATCTCCTCGTTACCTCTCAAGCAGGGATCTCTCGATTTGAAAATTTTACGGTTGTCCACATTTCTTGGCCACCATGAATCCTTTCGTTTCAAATTAATACGGCGCATTGAAAAATCTTAATTGAAACTCTCAAGCAGAAAACCTTAATTTGAGATTGCAGCACCAACTTTTCGATTGAAAATTGATTTGTAAATTTTACGACGCAATGAAACGTCTTCGATTTATATCGCAAGCAGAATCTCCTCAATTTGAAAAATGTTTTCATCGCAATGAAACGTGTTCTATTTAACTCGCGAACTCCTCTCAAGCAGGAATCTCTTGATTTGAAAATTTACGGATCTGAACATTTTTTGGCCACCACGAATCCGTTTGTTTCAACGTAATACGGCACAATGAAAAATCTTAACCTTAGCTAGAATTTGGTGCATGTCGCTATAATAAATTGATTTGAAAATTTTACGGCGGAATGAATTTTTTTTATTTTTGCCATCACGAATCCTCGTTTCTAATTTACACGGCGCAATGAAAAATCTTAATTTAAGCTCTCAAGCAGTAATCTGTTGCTTTCAAAATGTTGAGGCGCAATCAAAATCTAAATTTTAGATCGCAAGCAGAATTTCATCAATTTGAATTTTTTCACATCGCAATGAAAGGTGTTCTATTTAGCTCGCGAACTCCACGTTACCTCTCAAGCAGGAATCTCTTGATTTGAAAATTTTACCGGGCTGAACATTTTTTGGCCACCACGAATCCCTTCGATTCAAATTAATGAATCGCAATGAAAAATCTTAATTGAAGCTCTCAAGCAGAAAACCTTAATTTGAGATTGCAAACTCATCGATTGAAAATTTATTTGTAAATTTTACGACGCAATGAAACGTCTTCGATTTAGATCGCAAGCAGAACCTCGTCAATTTGAAAAATGTTTTCATCGCAATGAAACGTGTTCCATTTAGCTCGCGATCTCCTCGTTACCTCTCAAGCAGGGATCTCTCGATTTGAAAATTTTACGGTTGTCCACATTTCTTGGCCACCATGAATCCTTTCGTTTCAAATTAATACGGCGCATTGAAAAATCTTAATTGAAGCTCTCAAGCAGAAAACCTTAATTTGAGATTGCAAAGCACCAACTCATCGATTGAAAATTGATTTGTAAATTTTACGACGCCAATGAAACGTGTTCTATTTAGATCGCAAGCAGAATCTCTTCAATTTGAATTTTTTTACATCGCATTTGAAACGTGGTCTATTTAGCTCGCGATCTCCTCCTTACCGCTCAAGCTCTTTAGGTCGCAAGCAGAATCTCGTCAATTTCAATTTTTTTACATTGCAATGAAACGTGTTCTAATTAGCTCGCGATCTCCTCCAGGACTCCCTTGTTTGAAAATTTTACGGATCTGAACATTTTTTGGCCACCACGAATCTCTTCGTTTCAAATTAATACGGCGCAATGAAAAATCTTAATTGAAGATCTCAAGCAGAAAACCTTAATTTGAGATTGCAAGCACCAACTCTTCGATTGAAAATTGATTTCTATATTTTACGACGCAATGAAACGTGTTCTATTTAGATCGCAAGCAGAATCTCGTCAATTTGAATTTTTTTACATCGCAATTGAAACGTGGTCTATTTAGCTCGCGATCTCCTCCTTACCGCTCAAGTAATTTAGATCGCAAGCAGAATCTCGTCAATTTGAATTTTTTTACATCGCAATTGAAACGTGGTCTATTTAGCTCGCGATCTCCTCCTTACCGCTCAAGCAATTTAGATCGCAAGCAGAATCTCGTCAATTTGAATTTTTTTACATTGCAATGAAACGTGTTCTATTTAGCTCGCGATCTCCTCGTTACCTCTCGAGCAGGATTCTCTTGATTTGAAAATTTTATGGATCTGAACATTTTTGGCCAACACGAATCTCTCCGTTTCAAATTAATACGGCGCAATGAAAGATCTTAATTGAAAATCTCAAGCAGAAAACGTTAATTTGAGATTGCAAGCACCAACTCTTCGATTGAAAATTGATTTCTATATTTTACGACGCAATGAAACGTGTTCTATTTTAGATCGCAAGCAGAATCTCGTCAATTTGAATTTTTTTACATCGCAATTGAAACGTGGTCTATTTAGCTCGCGATCTCCTCCTTACCTCTCAAGCAATTTAGGTCGCAAGCAGAATCTCGTCAATTTGAAAATTTTTACATTGCAATGAAACGTGTTCTATTTAGCTCGCGATCTCCTCCAGGACTCTCTTGATTTGAAAATTTGACGGATCTGAACATTTTTTGGCCACCACGAATCTCTTCGTTTCAAATTAATACGGCGCAATGAAAAATCTTAATTGAAGATCTCAAGCAGAAAACCTTAATTTGAGATTGGAAGCACCAACTCTTCGATTTAAAATTGATTTCTATATTTTACGACGCAATGAAACGTGTTCTATTTAGATCGCAAGCAGAATCTCCTCAATTTGAATTTTTTTACATCGCAATTGAAACGTGGTCTATTTAGCTCGCGATCTCCTCCTTACCGCTCAAGCAATTTAGATCGCAAGCAGAATCTCGTAAATTTGATTTTTTTTACATCGCAATGAAACGTGTTCTATTTAGCTCGCGATCTCCTCGTTACCTCTCAAGCAGGATTCTCTTGATTTGAAAATTTTACGGATCTGAACATTTATTGGCGACCACGAATCTCTTCGTTTCAAATTAATACAGCGCAATGAAAAATCTTAATTGAAGATCTCAAGCAGAAAACCTTAATTTGAGATTGCAAGCACCAACTCTTCGATTGAAAATTGATTTCTATATTTTACGACGCAAGGAAACGTGTTCTATTTAGATCGCAAGCAGAATCTCTTCAATTTGAAATTTTTTACATCGCAATTGAAACGAGGTCTATTTAGCTCGCGATCTCCTCCTTACCGCTCAAGCTATTTAGGTCGCAAGCAGAATCTGGTCAATTTGAATTTTTTTACATTGCAATGAAACGTGTTCTAATTAGCTCGCGATCTCCTCCAGGACTCCCTTGTTTGAAAATTTTACGGATCTGAACATTTTTTGGCCACCACGAATCTCTTCGTTTCAAATTAATACGGCGCAATGAAAAATCTTAATTGAAGATCTCAAGCAGAAAACCTTAATTTGAGATTGGAAGCACCAACTCTTCGATTGAAAATTGATTTCTATATTTTACGACGCAATGAAACGTGTTCTATTTAGATCGCAAGCAGAATCTCGTCAATTTGAATTTTTTTACATCGCAATTGAAACGTGGTCTATTTAGCTCGCGATCTCCTCCTTACCGCTCAAGCAATTTAGATCGTAAGCAGAATCTCGTCAATTTGAATTTTTTTACATTGCAATGAAACGTGTTCTATTTAGCTCGCGATCTCCTCGTTACCTCTCAAGCAGGATTCTCTTGATTTGAAAATTTTACGAATCTGAACATTTTTTGGCCACCACGAATCTCTCCGTTTCAAATTAATACGGCGCAATGAAAAATCTTAATTGAAAATCTCAAGCAGAAAACGTTAATTTGAGATTGCAAGCACCAACTCTTCGATTGAAAATTGATTTCTATATTTTACGACGCAATGAAACGTGTTCTATTTTAGATCGCAAGCAGAATCTAGTCAATTTGTAAATTTTTACATCGCAATTGAAACGTGGTCTATTTAGCTCGCGATCTCCTCCTTACCTCTCAAGCAATTTAGGTCGCAAGCAGAATCTCGTCAATTTGATTTTTTTTACATTGCAATGAAACGTGTTCTATTTAGCTCGCGATCTCCTCCAGGACTCTCTTGATTTGAAAATTTTACGGATATGAACATTTTTTGGCCACCACGAATCTCTTCGTTTCAAATTAATACGGCGCAATGAAAAATCTTAATTGAAGATCTCAAGCAGAAAACCTTAATTTGAGATTGGAAGCACCAACTCTTCGATTGAAAATTGATTTCTATATTTTACGACGCAATGAAACGTGTTCTATTTAGATCGCAAGCAGAATCTCGTCAATTTGAATTTTTTTACATCGCAATTGAAACGTGGTCTATTTAGCTCGCGATCTCCTCCTTACCGCTCAAGCAATTTAGATCGCAAGCAGAATCTCGTCAATTTGATTTTTTTTACATCCCAATGAAACGTGGTCTATTTAGCTCGCGATCTCCTCTTTACCTCTCAAGCAATTTAGATCGCCAGCAGAATCTCGTCAATTTGATTTTTTTTACATTGCAATGAAACGTGTTCTATTTAGCTCGCGATCTCCTCGTTACCTCTCAAGCAGGATTCTCTTGATTTGAACATTTTACGGATCTGAACATTTTTTGGCGACTACGAATCTCTTCGTTTCAAATTAATACGGCGCAATGAAAAATATTAATTGAAGATCTCAAGCAGAAAACCTTAATTTGAGATTGCAAGCACCAACTCTTCCATTGAAAATTGATTTCTATATTTTACGACGCAATGAAACGTGTTCTATTTAGATCGTAAGCAGAATCTCGTCAATCTGATTTTTTTTACATCGCAATGAAACGTGGTCTATTTAGCTCGCGATCTCCTCCTTACCTCTCAAGCAATTTAGATCGCAAGCAGAATCTCGTGAATTTGATTTTTTTTACATTGCAATGAAACGTGTTCTATTTAGCTCGCGATCTCCTCGTTACCTCTCAAGCAGGATTCTTTTGATTTGAAAATCTTACGGATCTGAACATTTTTTGGCCACCACGAATCTCTTCGTTTCAAATTAATACGGCGCAATGAAAAATCTTAATTGAAGATCTCAAGCAGAAAACTTTAATTTGAGATTTCAAGCACCAACTCTTCGATTGAAAATTGATTTCTATATTTTACGACGCAATGAAACGTGTTCTATTTAGATTGCAAGCAGAATCTCGTCAATTTGAAATTTTTTACATCGCAATTGAAACGTGGTCTATTTAGCTCGCGATCTCCTCCTTACCGCTCAAGCAATTTAGAACGCAAGCAGAATCTCGTCAATTTGAAATTTTTCACATTGCAATGAAACGTGTTCTATTTAGCTCGCGATCTCCTCGTTACCTCTCAAGCAGGATTCTCTTGATTTGAAAATTTTACGGATCTGAACATTTTTTGGCCACCACGAATCTCTCCGTTTCAAATTAATACGGCGCAATGAAAAATCTTAATTGAAGATCTCAAGCAGAAAACCTTAATTTGAGATTGCAAGCACCAACTCTTCGATTGAAAATTGATTTCTATATTTTACGACGCAATGAAACGTGTTCTATTTTAGATCGCATGCAGAATCTCGTCAATTTGAATTTTTTTACATCGCAATTGAAACGTGGTCTATTTAGCTCGCCATCTCCTCCTTACCTCTCAAGCAATTTAGGTCGCAAGCAGAATCCCGTCAATTTGATTTTTTTTACATTGCAATGAAACGTGTTCTATTTAGCTCGCGATCTCCTCCAGGACTCTATTGTTTGAAAATTTTACGGATCTGAACATTTTTTGCCCACCACGAATCTCTTCGTTTCAAATTAATACGGCGCAATGAAAAATCTTAATTGAAGATCTCAAGCAGAAAACCTTAATTTTAGATTGCAAGCACCAACTCTTCGATTGAAAATTGATTTGTATATTTTACGACGCAATGAAACGTGTTCTATTTAGATCGCAAGCAGAATCTCGTCAATTTGAAATTTTTTACATCGCAATTGAAACGTGGTCTATTTAGCTCGCGATCTCCTCCTTACCGCTCAAGCAATTTAGATCGCAAGCAGAATCTCGTCAATTTGATTTTTTTTACATTACAATGAAACGTGTTCTATTTAGCTCGCGATCTCCTCGTTACCTCTCGAGCAGGATTCTCTTGATTTGAAAATTTTATGGATCTGAACATTTTTTGGCCAACACGAATCTCTCCGTTTCAAATTAATACGGCGCAATGAAAGATCTTAATTGAAAATCTCAAGCAGAAAACGTTAATTTGAGATTGCAAGCACCAACTCTTCGATTGAAAATTGATTTCTATATTTTACGACGCAATGAAACGTGTTCTATTTTAGATCGCAAGCAGAATCTCGTCAATTTGAATTTTTTTACATCGCAATTGAAACGTGGTCTATTTAGCTCGCGATCTCCTCCTTACCTCTCAAGCAATTTAGGTCGCAAGCAGAATCTCGTCAATTTGAAATTTTTTACATTGCAATGAAACGTGTTCTATTTAGCTCGCGATCTCCTCCAGGACTCTCTTGATTTGAAAATTTGACGGATCTGAACATTTTTTGGCCACCACGAATCTCTTCGTTTCAAATTAATACGGCGCAATGAAAAATCTTAATTGAAGATCTCAAGCAGAAAACCTTAATTTGAGATTGCAAGCACCAACTCTTCCATTGAAAATTGATTTCTATATTTTACGACGCAATGAAACGTCTTCAATTTAGATCGCAAGGCAGAATCTCACAATTTGATTTTTTTTACATCGCAATGAAACGTGATCTATTTAGCTCGCGATCTCCTCCTTACCTCTAAAGCAATTTAGATCGCAAGCAGAATCTGGTCAATTTGATTTTTTTTACATCGCAATGAAACGTGGTCTATTTAGCTCGCGATATCCTCCTTACCTCTCAAGCAATTTAGATCGCAAGCAGAATCTCGTCAATTTGAATTTTTTTATATCGCAATGAAACGTGGTCTATCTAGCTCGCGATCTCCTCCTTACCTCTCAAGCAATTAAGGTCGCAAGCAGAATCTCGTCAATTTGATTTTTTTTACATTGCAATGAAACGTGTTCTATTTAGCTCGCGATCTCCTCCAGGACTCTCTTGATTTGAAAATTTTACTGATATGAACATTTTTTGGCCACCACGAATCTCTTCGTTTCAAATTAATACGGCGCAATGAAAAATCTTAATTGAAGATCTCAAGCAGAAAACCTTAATTTGAGATTGGAAGCACCAACTCTTCGATTGAAAATTGATTTCTATATTTTACGACGCAATGAAACGTGTTCTATTTAGATTGCAAGCAGAATCTCGTCAATTTGAATTTTTTTACATCGCAATTGAAACGTGGTCTATTTAGCTCGCGATCTCCTCCTTACCGCTCAAGCAATTTAGATCGCAAGCAGAATCTCGTAAATTTGATTTTTTTTACATCGCAATGAAACGTGTTCTATTTAGCTCGCGATCTCCTCGTTACCTCTCAAGCAGGATTCTCTTGATTTGAAAATTTTACGGATCTGAACAATTTTTGGCGACCACGAATCTCTTCGTTTCAAATTAATACAGCGCAATGAAAAATCTTAATTGAAGATCTCTAGCAGAAAACCTTAATTTGAGATTGCAAGCACCAACTCTTCGATTGAAAATTGATTTCTATATTTTACGACGCAAGGAAACGTGTTCTATTTAGATCGCAAGCAGAATCTCTTCAATTTGAATTTTTTTACATCGCATTTGAAACGTGGTCTATTTAGCTCGCGATCTCCTCCTTACCGCTCAAGCTATTTAGGTCGCAAGCAGAATCTCGTCAATTTCAATTTTTTTACATTGCAATGAAACGTGTTCTAATTAGCTCGCGATCTCCTCCAGGACTCCCTTGTTTGAAAATTTTACGGATCTGAACATTTTTTGGCCACCACGAATCTCTTCGTTTCAAATTAATACGGCGCAATGAAAAATCTTAATTGAAGATCTCAAGCAGAAAACCTTAATTTGAGATTGCAAGCACCAACTCTTCGATTGAAAATTGATTTCTATATTTTACGACGCAATGAAACGTGTTCTATTTAGATCGCAAGCAGAATCTCGTCAATTTGAATTTTTTTACATCGCAATTGAAACGTGGTCTATTTAGCTCGCGATCTCCTCCTTACCGCTCAAGTAATTTAGATCGCAAGCAGAATCTCGTCAATTTGAATTTTTTTACATCGCAATTGAAACGTGGTCTATTTAGCTCGCGATCTCCTCCTTACCGCTCAAGCAATTTAGATCGCAAGCAGAATCTCGTCAATTTGAATTTTTTTACATTGCAATGAAACGTGTTCTATTTAGCTCGCGATCTCCTCGTTACCTCTCGAGCAGGATTCTCTTGATTTGAAAATTTTATGGATCTGAACATTTTTTGGCCAACACGAATCTCTCCGTTTCAAATTAATACGGCGCAAAGAAAGATCTTAATTGAAAATCTCAAGCAGAAAACGTTAATTTGAGATTGCAAGCACCAACTCTTCGATTGAAAATTGATTTCTATATTTTACGACGCAATGAAACGTGTTCTATTTTAGATCGCAAGCAGAATCTCGTCAATTTGAATTTTTTTACATCGCAATTGAAACGTGGTCTATTTAGCTCGCGATCTCCTCCTTACCTCTCAAGCAATTTAGGTCGCAAGCAGAATCTCGTCAATTTGAAAATTTTTACATTGCAATGAAACGTGTTCTATTTAGCTCGCGATCTCCTCCAGGACTCTCTTGATTTGAAAATTTGACGGATCTGAACATTTTTTGGCCACCACGAATCTCTTCGTTTCAAATTAATACGGCGCAATGAAAAATCTTAATTGAAGATCTCAAGCAGAAAACCTTAATTTGAGATTGCAAGCACCAACTCTTCCATTGAAAATTGATTTCTATATTTTACGACGCAATGAAACGTCTTCAATTTAGATCGCAAGGCAGAATCTCACAATTTGATTTTTTTACATCGCAATGAAACGTGATCTATTTAGCTCGCGATCTCCTCCTTACCTCTAAAGCAATTTAGATCGCAAGCAGAATCTCGTCAATTTGAATTTTTTTACATCGCAATGAAACGTGGTCTATTTAGCTCGCGATATCCTCCTTACCTCTCAAGCAATTTAGATCGCAAGCAGAATCTCGTCAATTTGAATTTTTTTATATCGCAATGAAACGTGGTCTATCTAGCTCGCGATCTCCTCCTTACCTCTCAAGCAATTTAGATCGCAAGCAGAATCTCGTCAATTTGAATTTTTTTACATTGCAATGAAAGGTGTTCTATTTAGCTCGCGATCTCCTCGTTACCTCTCAAGCAGGATTCTGTTGATTTGAAAATTTTACGGAACTGAACATTTTTTGGCCACCAACGAATCTCTTCGTTTCAAATTAATACGGCGCAATGAAAAATCTTAATTGAAGATCTCAAGCAGAAAACCTTAATTTGAGATTGCAAGCACCAACTCTTCCATTGAAAATTGATTTCTATATTTTACGACGCAATGAAACGTGTTCTATTTAGATCGCAAGCAGAATCACGTCAATTTGATTTTTTTTACAGCGCCATTGAAACGTGGTCTATTTAGCTCGCGATCTCCTCCTTACCTCTAAAGCAATTTAGATCGGAAGCAGAATCTCGTCAATTTGAACATTTTTACATCGCAATGAAACGTGGTCTATTTAGCTCGCGATCTCCTCCTTACCTCTCAAGCAATTTAGATCGCAAGCAGAATCTCGTCAATTGGAAAATTTTCACATCGCAATGACACGTGTTCTATTTAGCTCGCGATCTCCTCGTTACCTCTCTAGCAGGATTCTCTTGTTTTGAAAATGTTACGGATCTGAACATTTTTTGGCCACCACGAATCTCTTCGTTTCAAATTAATACGGCGCAATGAAAAATCTTAATTGAAGATCTCAAGCAGAAAACCTTAATTTGAGATTGCAAGCACCAACTCTTCCATTGAAAATTGATTTCTATATTTTACGACGCAATGAAACGTCTTCAATTTAGATCGCAAGGCAGAATCTCACAATTTGATTTTTTTTACATCGCAATGAAACGTGATCTATTTAGCTCGCGATCTCCTCCTTACCTCTAAAGCAATTTAGATCGCAAGCAGAATCTCGTCAATTTGAATTTTTTTACATCGCAATGAAACGTGGTCTATTTAGCTCGCGATATCCTCCTTACCTCTCAAGCAATTTAGATCGCAAGCAGAATCTCGTCAATTTGAATTTTTTTATATCGCAATGAAACGTGGTCTATCTAGCTCGCGATCTCCTCCTTACCTCTCAAGCAATTTAGATCGCAAGCAGAATCTCGTCAATTTGAATTTTTTTACATTGCAATGAAAGGTGTTCTATTTAGCTCGCGATCTCCTCGTTACCTCTCAAGCAGGATTCTGTTGATTTGAAAATTTTACGGAACTGAACATTTTTTGGCCACCAACGAATCTCTTCGTTTCAAATTAATACGGCGCAATGAAAAATCTTAATTGAAGATCTCAAGCAGAAAACCTTAATTTGAGATTGCAAGCACCAACTCTTCCATTGAAAATTGATTTCTATATTTTACGACGCAATGAAACGTGTTCTATTTAGATCGCAAGCAGAATCACGTCAATTTGATTTTTTTTACAGCGCAATTGAAACGTGGTCTATTTAGCTCGCGATCTCCTCCTTACCTCTAAAGCAATTTAGATCGGAAGCAGAATCTCGTCAATTTGAACATTTTTACATCGCAATGAAACGTGGTCTATTTAGCTCGCGATCTCCTCCTTACCTCTCAAGCAATTTAGATCGCAAGCAGAATCTCGTCAATTGGAAAATTTTCACATCGCAATGAAACGTGTTCTATTTAGCTCGCGATCTCCTCGTTACCTCTCTAGCAGGATTCTCTTGTTTTGAAAATGTTACGGATCTGAACATTTTTTGGCCACCACGAATCTCTTCGTTTCAAATTAATACGGCGCAATGAAAAATCTTAATTGAAGCTCTCAAGCAGAAAACCTTAATTTGAGATTGCAAACTCATCGATTGAAAATTGATTTGTAAATTTTACGACGCAATGAAACGTCTTCGATTTAGATCGCAAGCAGAATCTCGTCAATTTGAAGTTTTTTACATCGCAATGCAACGTTGTCTATTTAGCTCGCGATCTCCTCCTTACCTCTCAAGCAATTTAGATCGCAAGCAGAATCTCGTCAATTTGAAAATTTTAAATTGCAATGAAAGGTGGTCTATTTAGCTCGCGATCTCCTCCTTACCTCTCAAGCAATTTAAATCGCAAGCACAACTCGTCAATTTGAAAGTTTTACATCGCAATTAAACGTGGTCTATTTAGCTCGCGATCTCCTCCTTACCTCTCAAGCAATTTAGATCTCAAGCAGAAAACCTTAATTTGAGATTGCAAGCACCAACTCTTCCATTGAAAATTGATTTCTATATTTTACGACGCAATGAAACGTGTTCTATTTAGATCGCAAGCAGAATCACGTCAATTTGATTTTTTTTACAGCGCAATTGAAACGTGGTCTATTTAGCTCGCGATCTCCTCCTTACCTCTAAAGCAATTTAGATCGCAAGCAGAATCTCGTCAATTTGAATTTTTTTACATCGCAATGAAACGTGGTCTATTTAGCTCGCGATCTCCTCCTTACCTCTCAAGCAATTTAAATCGCAAGCACAACTCGTCAATTTGAATTTTTTTACATCGCAATGAAACGTGGTCTATTTAGCTCGCGACCTCCTCCTTACCTCTCAAGCAATTTAGATCGCAAGAAGAATCTCGTCAATTTGAACATTTTGACATTGCAATGAAACGTGTTCAATTTAGCTCGCGATCTCCTCGTTACCTCTCAAGCAGGATTCTGTTGATTTGAAAACTTTACGGATCTGAACATTTTTGGGCCACCACGAATCTCTTCGTTTCAAATTAATACGGCGCAATGAAAAATCTTAATTGAAGATCTCAAGCAGAAAACCTTAATTTGAGATTGTAAGCACCAACTCTTCGATTGAAAATTGATTTGTAAATTTTACGACGCAATGAAACGTGTTCTATTTAGATCGCAAGCAGAATCACGTCAATTTGAAACTTTTTACAGCGCAATTGAAACGTGGACTATTTAGCTCGCGATCTCCTCCTTACCTCTAAAGCAATTTAGATCGCAAGCAGAATCTCCTCAATTTGAAAGTTTTTACATCGCAATGAAACGTGGTCTATTTAGCTCGCGATCTCCTCCTTACCTCTCAAGCAATTTAGATCGCAAGCAGAATCTCGTCAATTTGAAAATTTTAAATTGCAATGAAAGGTGGTCTATTTAGCTCGCGATCTCCTCCTTACCTCTCAAGCAATTTAGATCGCAAGCAGAATCTCGTCAATTTGAACATTTTTACATTGCAATGAAACGTGTTCTATTTAGCTCGCGATCTCCTCGTTACCTCTCAAGCAGGATTCTCTTGATTTGAAAATTTTACGGATCTGAACATTTTTTGGCGACCACGAATCTCTTCGTTTCAAATTAATACGGCGCAATGAAAAATCTTAATTGAAGATCTCAAGCAGAAAACCTTAATTTGAGATTGCAAGCACCAACTCTTCCATTGAAAATTGATTTCTATATTTTACGACGCAATGAAACGTGTTCTATTTAGATCGCAAGCAGAATCACGTCAATTTGAAACTTTTTACAGCGCAATTGAAACGTGGTCTATTTAGCTCGCGATCTCCTCCTTACCTCTAAAGCAATTTAGATCGCAAGCAGAATCTCGTCAATTTGAAAATTTTTACATCGCAATGAAACGTGGTCTATTTAGCTCGCGATCTCCTCCTTACCTCTCAAGCAATTTAATTCGCAAGCACAACTCGTCAATTTGAATTTTTTTACATCGCAATGAAACGTGACTATTTAGCTCGCGATCTCCTCCTTACTCTCAAGCAATTTAGATCGCAAGCAGAATCTCGTCAATTGGAAAATTTTCACATCGCAATGAAACGTGTTCTATTTAGCTCGCGATCTCCTCGTTACCTCTCTAGCAGGATTCTCTTGTTTTGAAAATGTTACGGATCTGAACATTTTTTGGCCACCACGAATCTCTTCGTTTCAAATTAATACGGCGCAATGAAAAATCTTAATTGAAGATCTCAAACAGAAAACCTTAATTTGAGATTGCAAGCACCAACTCTTCCATTGAAAATTGATTTCTATATTTTACGACGCAATGAAACGTCTTCAATTTAGATCGCAAGGCAGAATCTCACAATTTGATTTTTTTTACATCGCAATGAAACGTGATCTATTTAGCTCGCGATCTCCTCCTTACCTCTAAAGCAATTTAGATCGCAAGCAGAATCTCGTCAATTTGAATTTTTTTACATCGCAATGAAACGTGGTCTATTTAGCTCGCGATATCCTCCTTACCTCTCAAGCAATTTAGATCGCAAGCAGAATCTCGTCAATTTGAATTTTTTTATATCGCAATGAAACGTGGTCTATTTAGCTCGCGATCTCCTCGTTACCTCTCTAGCAGGATTCTCTTGTTTTGAAAATGTTACGGATCTGAACATTTTTTGGCCACCACGAATCTCTTCGTTTCAAATTAATACGGCGCAATGAAAAATCTTAATTGAAGCTCTCAAGCAGAAAACCTTAATTTGAGATTGCAAACTCATCGATTGAAAATTGATTTGTAAATTTTACGACGCAATGAAACGTCTTCGATTTAGATCGCAAGCAGAATCTCGTCAATTTGAAGTTTTTTACATCGCAATGCAACGTGGTCTATTTAGCTCGCGATCTCCTCCTTACCTCTCAAGCAATTTAGATCGCAAGCAGAATCTCGTCAATTTGAAAATTTTAAATTGCAATGAAAGGTGGTCTATTTAGCTCGCGATCTCCTCCTTACCTCTCAAGCAATTTAAATCGCAAGCACAACTCGTCAATTTGAAAGTTTTACATCGCAATTAAACGTGGTCTATTTAGCTCGCGATCTCCTCCTTACCTCTCAAGCAATTTAGATCTCAAGCAGAAAACCTTAATTTGAGATTGCAAGCACCAACTCTTCCATTGAAAATTGATTTCTATATTTTACGACGCAATGAAACGTGTTCTATTTAGATCGCAAGCAGAATCACGTCAATTTGATTTTTTTTACAGCGCAATTGAAACGTGGTCTATTTAGCTCGCGATCTCCTCATTACCTCTAAAGCAATTTAGATCGCAAGCAGAATCTCGTCAATTTGAATTTTTTTACATCGCAATGAAACGTGGTCTATTTAGCTCGCGATCTCCTCCTACCTCTCAAGCAATTTAAATCGCAAGCACAACTCGTCAATTTGAATTTTTTTACATCGCAATGAAACGTGGTCTATTTAGCTCGCGACCTCCTCCTTACCTCTCAAGCAATTTAGATCGCAAGAAGAATCTCGTCAATTTGAACATTTTGACATTGCAATGAAACGTGTTCAATTTAGCTCGCGATCTCCTCGTTACCTCTCAAGCAGGATTCTGTTGATTTGAAAACTTTACGGATCTGAACATTTTTGGGCCACCACGAATCTCTTCGTTTCAAATTAATACGGCGCAATGAAAAATCTTAATTGAAGATCTCAAGCAGAAAACCTTAATTTGAGATTGTAAGCACCAACTCTTCGATTGAAAATTGATTTGTAAATTTTACGACGCAATGAAACGTGTTCTATTTAGATCGCAAGCAGAATCACGTCAATTTGAAACTTTTTACAGCGCAATTGAAACGTGGACTATTTAGCTCGCGATCTCCTCCTTACCTCTAAAGCAATTTAGATCGCAAGCAGAATCTCCTCAATTTGAAAGTTTTTACATCGCAATGAAACGTGGTCTATTTAGCTCGCGATCTCCTCCTTACCTCTCAAGCAATTTAGATCGCAAGCAGAATCTCGTCAATTTGAAAATTTTAAATTGCAATGAAAGGTGGTCTATTTAGCTCGCGATCTCCTCCTTACCTCTCAAGCAATTTAGATCGCAAGCAGAATCTCGTCAATTTGAACATTTTTACATTGCAATGAAACGTGTTCTATTTAGCTCGCGATCTCCTCGTTACCTCTCAAGCAGGATTCTCTTGATTTGAAAATTTTACGGATCTGAACATTTTTTAGCGACCACGAATCTCTTCGTTTCAAATTAATACGGCGCAATGAAAAATCTTAATTGAAGATCTCAAGCAGAAAACCTTAATTTGAGATTGCAAGCACCAACTCTTCCATTGAAAATTGATTTCTATATTTTACGACGCAATGAAACGTGTTCTATTTAGATCGCAAGCAGAATCACGTCAATTTGAAACTTTTACAGCGCAATTGAAACGTGGTCTATTTAGCTCGCGATCTCCTCCTTACCTCTAAAGCAATTTAGATCGCAAGCAGAATCTCGTCAATTTGAAATTTTTTACATCGCAATGAAACGTGGTCTATTTAGCTCGCGATCTCCTCCTTACCTCTCAAGCAATTTAATTCGCAAGCACAACTCGTCAATTTGAATTTTTTTACATCGCAATGAAACGTGACTATTTAGCTCGCGATCTCCTCCTTACTCTCAAGCAATTTAGATCGCAAGCAGAATCTCGTCAATTTGAATTTTTTTACATCGCAATGAAACGTGGTCTATTTAGCTCGCGATCTCCTATTTACCTCTCAAGCAATTTAGATCGCAAGCAGAATCTCGTCAATTTGAATTTTTTTACATTGCAATGAAACGTGTTCTATTTAGCTCGCGATCTCCTCGTTACCTCTCAAGCAGGATTCTGTTGATTTGAAAATTTTACGGATCTGAACATTTTTTGGCCACCAACGAATCTCTTCGTTTCAAATTAATACGGCGCAATGAAAAATCTTAATTGAAGCTCTCAAGCAGAAAACCTTAATTTTAGATTGCAAACTCATCGATTGAAAATTGATTTGTAAATTTTACGACACAATGAAACGTCTTCGATTTAGATCGCAAGCAGAATCTCGTCAATTTGAAGTTTTTTTTCATCGCAATGAAACGTGGTCTATTTAGCTCGCGATCTCCTCCTTACCTCTCAAGCAATTTAGATCGCAAGCAGAATCTCGTCAATTTGAAAATTGTTATATCGCAATGAAACGTGGTCTATCTAGCTCGTGATCTCCTCCTTACCTCTCAAGCAATTTAGATCGCAAGCAGAATCTCGTCAATTTGAAAATTTTAAATTGCAATGAAAGGTGGTCTATTTAGCTCGCGATCTCCTCCTTACTTCTCAAGCAATTTAGATCGCAAGCAGAATCTCGTCAATTTGAATTTTTTTACATCGCTATGAAACGTGGTCTATTTAGCTCGCGATCTCCTCTTTACCTCTCAAGCAATTTAGATCGCAAGCAGAATCTCGTCAATTTGAAAAATGTTTTCATCGCAATGAAACGTGTTCTATTTAGCTCGCGATCTCCTCGTTACCTCTCAAGCAGGCATCTCTTGATTTGAAAATTTTACGGTTGTCCACATTTTTTGGCCACCATGAATCCTTTCGTTTCAAATTAATACGGCGCATTGAAAAATCTTAATTGAAGCTCTCAAGCAGAAAACCTTAATTTGAGATTGCAGCACCAACTTTTCGATTGAAAATTGATTTGTAAATTTTACGACGCAATGAAACGTCTTCGATTTAGATCGCAAGCAGAATCTCGTCAATTTGAAAAATGATTTCATCACAATGAAACGTGTTCTATTTAGCTCGCGATCTCCTCGTTACCTCTCAAGCAGGGATCTCTTGATATGAAAAATTTACGGTTGTCCACATTTTTTGGCCACCATGAATCCTTTCGTTTCAAATTAATACGGCGCATTGAAAAATCTTAATTGAAGCTCTCAAGCAGAAAACCTTAATTTGAGATTGCAGCACCAACTTTTCGATTGAAAATTGATTTGTAAATTTTACGACGCAATGAAACGTCTTCGATTTAGATCGCAAGCAGAATCTCGTCAATTTGAAAAATGTTTTCATCGCAATGAAACGTGTTCTATTTAGCTCGCGATCTCCTCTCAAGCAGGAATCTGTTGATTTGAAAATTTACGGATCTGAACATTTTTTGGCCACCACGAATCCGTTTGTTTCAACGTAATACGGCACAATGAAAAATCTTAACTTTAGCTAGAATTTGGTGCATGTCGCTATAATAAATTGATTTGAAAATTTGACGGCGGAATGAATTTTTTTTATTTTTGCCATCACGAATCCTCGTTTCTAATTTACACGGCGCAATGAAAAATCTTAATTTAAGCTCTCAAGCAGTAATCTGTTGATTTCAAAATGTTGAGGCGCAATCAAAATCTAAATTTTAGATCGCAAGCAGAATTTCATCAATTTGAAATTTTTCACATCGCAATGAAAGGTGTTCTATTTAGCTCGCGAACTCCACGTTACCTCTCAAGCAGGAATCTCTTGATTTGAAAATTTTACCGGGCTGAACATTTTTTGGCCACCACGAATCCCTTCGATTCAAATTAATAAATCGCAATGAAAAATCTTAATTGAAGCTCTCAAGCAGAAAACCTTAATTTGAGATTGCAAACTCATCGATTGAAAATTTATTTGTAAATTTTACGACGCAATGAAACGTCTTCGATTTAGATCGCAAGCAGAATCTCGTCAATTTGAAAAATGTTTTCATCGCAATGAAACGTGTTCCATTTAGCTCGCGATCTCCTCGTTACCTCTCAAGCAGGGATCTCTCGATTTGAAAATTTTACGGTTGTCCACATTTCTTGGCCACCATGAATCCTTTCGTTTCAAATTAATACGGCGCATTGAAAAATCTTAATTGAAACTCTCAAGCAGAAAACCTTAATTTGAGATTGCAGCACCAACTTTTCGATTGAAAATTGATTTGTAAATTTTACGACGCAATGAAACGTCTTCGATTTATATCGCAAGCAGAATCTCGTCAATTTGAAAAATGTTTTCATCGCAATGAAACGTGTTCTATTTAACTCGCGAACTCCTCTCAAGCAGGAATCTCTTGATTTGAAAATTTACGGATCTGAACATTTTTTGGCCACCACGAATCCGTTTGTTTCAACGTAATACGCCACAATGAAAAATCTTAACCTTAGCTAGAATTTGGTGCATGTCGCTATAATAAATTGATTTGAAAATTTTACGGCGGAATGAATTTTTTTTATTTTTGCCATCACGAATCCTCGTTTCTAATTTACACGGCGCAATGAAAAATCTTAATTTAAGCTCTCAAGCAGTAATCTGTTGCTTTCAAAATGTTGAGGCGCAATCAAAATCTAAATTTTAGATCGCAAGCAGAATTTCATCAATTTGAATTTTTTCACATCGCAATGAAAGGTGTTCTATTTAGCTCGCGAACTCCACGTTACCTCTCAAGCAGGAATCTCTTGATTTGAAAATTTTACCGGGCTGAACATTTTTTGGCCACCACGAATCCCTTCGATTCAAATTAATGAATCGCAATGAAAAATCTTAATTGAAGCTCTCAAGCAGAAAACCTTAATTTGAGATTGCAAACTCATCGATTGAAAATTTATTTGTAAATTTTACGACGCAATGAAACGTCTTCGATTTAGATCGCAAGCAGAACCTCGTCAATTTGAAAAATGTTTTCATCGCAATGAAACGTGTTCCATTTAGCTCGCGATCTCCTCGTTACCTCTCAAGCAGGGATCTCTCGATTTGAAAATTTTACGGTTGTCCACATTTCTTGGCCACCATGAATCCTTTCGTTTCAAATTAATACGGCGCATTGAAAAATCTTAATTGAAGCTCTCAAGCAGAAAACCTTAATTTGAGATTGCAAAGCACCAACTCATCGATTGAAAATTGATTTGTAAATTTTACGACGCCAATGAAACGTCTTCGATTTAGATCGCAAGCAGAATCTCCTCAATTTGAAAAATGTTTTCATCGCAATGAAACGTGTTCTATTTAGCTCGCGATCTCCTCGTTACCTCTCAAGCACGGATCTCTTGATTTGAAAATTTTACGGTTGTCCACATTTTTTGGCCACCATGAATCCTTTCGTTTCAAATTAATACGGCGCATTGAAAAATCTTAATTGAAGCTCTCAAGCAGAAAACCTTAATTTGAGATTGCAGCACCAACTTTTCGATTGAAAATTGATTTGTAAATTTTACGACGCAATGAAACGTCTTCGATTTAGATCGCAAGCAGAATCTCGTCAATTTGAAAAATGATTTCATCACAATGAAACGTGTTCTATTTAGCTCGCGATCTCCTCGTTACCTCTCAAGCAGGGATCTCTTGATATGAAAAATTTACGGTTGTCCACATTTTTTGGCCACCATGAATCCTTTCGTTTCAAATTAATACGGCGCATTGAAAAATCTTAATTGAAGCTCTCAAGCAGAAAACCTTAATTTGAGATTGCAGCACCAACTTTTCGATTGAAAATTGATTTGTAAATTTTACGACGCAATGAAACGTCTTCGATTTAGATCGCAAGCAGAATCTCGGCAATTTGAAAAATGTTTTCATCGCAATGAAACGTGTTCTATTTAGCTCGCGATATCCTCTCAAGCAGGAATCTCTTGATTTGAAAATTTACGGATCTGAACATTTTTTGGCCACCACGAATCCGTTTGTTTCAACGTAATACGGCACAATGAAAAATCTTAACTTTAGCTAGAATTTGGTGCATGTCGCTATAATAAATTGATTTGAAAATTTGACGGCGGAATGAATTTTTTTTATTTTTGCCATCACGAATCCTCGTTTCTAATTTACACGGCGCAATGAAAAATCTTAATTTAAGCTCTCAAGCAGTAATCTGTTGCTTTCAAAATGTTGAGGCGCAATCAAAATCTAAATTTTAGATCGCAAGCAGAATTTCATCAATTTGAAATTTTTCACATCGCAATGAAAGGTGTTCTATTTAGCTCGCGAACTCCACGTTACCTCTCAAGCAGGAATCTCTTGATTTGAAAATTTTACCGGGCTGAACGTTTTTTGGCCACCACGAATCCCTTCGATTCAAATTAATAAATCGCAATGAAAAATCTTAATTGAAGCTCTCAAGCAGAAAACCGTAATTTGAGATTGCAAACTCATCGATTGAAAATTTATTTGTAAATTTTACGACGCAATGAAACGTCTTCGATTTAGATCGCAAGCAGAATCTCGTCAATTTGAAAAATGTTTTCATCGCAATGAAACGTGTTCCATTTAGCTCGCGATCTCCTCGTTACCTCTCAAGCAGGGATCTCTTGATTTGAAAATTTTACGGTTGTCCACATTTTTTGGCCACCATGAATCCTTTCGTTTCAAATTAATACGGCGCATTGAAAAATCTTAATTGAAGCTCTCAAGCAGAAAACCTTAATTTGAGATTGCAAAGCACCAACTCATCGATTGAAAATTGATTTGTAAATTTTACGACGCCAATGAAACGTCTTCGATTTAGATCGCAAGCAGAATCTCGTCAATTTGAAAAATGTTTTCATCGCAATGAAACGTGTTCTATTTAGCTCGCGATCTCCTCTCAAGCAGGAATCTCTTGATTTGAAAATTTACGGATCTGAACATTTTTTGGCCACCACGAATCCGTTTGTTTCAACGTAATACGCCACAATGAAAAATCTTAACCTTAGCTAGAATTTGGTGCATGTCGCTATAATAAATTGATTTGAAAATTTTACGGCGGAATGAATTTTTTTTATTTTTGCCATCACGAATCCTCGTTTCTAATTTACACGGCGCAATGAAAAATCTTAATTTAAGCTCTCAAGCAGTAATCTGTTGCTTTCAAAATGTTGAGGCGCAATCAAAATCTAAATTTTAGATCGCAAGCAGAATTTCATCAATTTGAATTTTTTCACATCGCAATGAAAGGTGTTCTATTTAGCTCGCGAACTCCACGTTACCTCTCAAGCAGGAATCTCTTGATTTGAAAATTTTACCGGGCTGAACATTTTTTGGCCACCACGAATCCCTTCGATTCAAATTAATGAATCGCAATGAAAAATCTTAATTGAAGCTCTCAAGCAGAAAACCTTAATTTGAGATTGCAAACTCATCGATTGAAAATTTATTTGTAAATTTTACGACGCAATGAAACGTCTTCGATTTAGATCGCAAGCAGAACCTCGTCAATTTGAAAAATGTTTTCATCGCAATGAAACGTGTTCCATTTAGCTCGCGATCTCCTCGTTACCTCTCAAGCAGGGATCTCTCGATTTGAAAATTTTACGGTTGTCCACATTTCTTGGCCACCATGAATCCTTTCGTTTCAAATTAATACGGCGCATTGAAAAATCTTAATTGAAGCTCTCAAGCAGAAAACCTTAATTTGAGATTGCAAAGCACCAACTCATCGATTGAAAATTGATTTGTAAATTTTACGACGCCAATGAAACGTCTTCGATTTAGATCGCAAGCAGAATCTCCTCAATTTGAAAAATGTTTTCATCGCAATGAAACGTGTTCTATTTAGCTCGCGATCTCCTCGTTACCTCTCAAGCAGGGATCTCTTGATTTGAAAATTTTACGGTTGTCCACATTTTTTGGCCACCATGAATCCTTTCGTTTCAAATTAATACGGCGCATTGAAAAATCTTAATTGAAGCTCTCAAGCAGAAAACCTTAATTTGAGATTGCAGCACCAACTTTTCGATTGAAAATTGATTTGTAAATTTTACGACGCAATGAAACGTCTTCGATTTAGATCGCAAGCAGAATCTCGTCAATTTGAAAAATGATTTCATCACAATGAAACGTGTTCTATTTAGCTCGCGATCTCCTCGTTACCTCTCAAGCAGGGATCTCTTGATATGAAAAATTTACGGTTGTCCACATTTTTTGGCCACCATGAATCCTTTCGTTTCAAATTAATACGGCGCATTGAAAAATCTTAATTGAAGCTCTCAAGCAGAAAACCTTAATTTGAGATTGCAAAGCACCAACTCATCGATTGAAAATTGATTTGTAAATTTTACGACGCCAATGAAACGTCTTCGATTTAGATCGCAAGCAGAATCTCCTCAATTTGAAAAATGTTTTCATCGCAATGAAACGTGTTCTATTTAGCTCGCGATCTCCTCGTTACCTCTCAAGCACGGATCTCTTGATTTGAAAATTTTACGGTTGTCCACATTTTTTGGCCACCATGAATCCTTTCGTTTCAAATTAATACGGCGCATTGAAAAATCTTAATTGAAGCTCTCAAGCAGAAAACCTTAATTTGAGATTGCAGCACCAACTTTTCGATTGAAAATTGATTTGTAAATTTTACGACGCAATGAAACGTCTTCGATTTAGATCGCAAGCAGAATCTCGTCAATTTGAAAAATGATTTCATCACAATGAAACGTGTTCTATTTAGCTCGCGATCTCCTCGTTACCTCTCAAGCAGGGATCTCTTGATATGAAAAATTTACGGTTGTCCACATTTTTTGGCCACCATGAATCCTTTCGTTTCAAATTAATACGGCGCATTGAAAAATCTTAATTGAAGCTCTCAAGCAGAAAACCTTAATTTGAGATTGCAGCACCAACTTTTCGATTGAAAATTGATTTGTAAATTTTACGACGCAATGAAACGTCTTCGATTTAGATCGCAAGCAGAATCTCGGCAATTTGAAAAATGTTTTCATCGCAATGAAACGTGTTCTATTTAGCTCGCGATATCCTCTCAAGCAGGAATCTCTTGATTTGAAAATTTACGGATCTGAACATTTTTTGGCCACCACGAATCCGTTTGTTTCAACGTAATACGGCACAATGAAAAATCTTAACTTTAGCTAGAATTTGGTGCATGTCGCTATAATAAATTGATTTGAAAATTTGACGGCGGAATGAATTTTTTTTATTTTTGCCATCACGAATCCTCGTTTCTAATTTACACGGCGCAATGAAAAATCTTAATTTAAGCTCTCAAGCAGTAATCTGTTGCTTTCAAAATGTTGAGGCGCAATCAAAATCTAAATTTTAGATCGCAAGCAGAATTTCATCAATTTGAAATTTTTCACATCGCAATGAAAGGTGTTCTATTTAGCTCGCGAACTCCACGTTACCTCTCAAGCAGGAATCTCTTGATTTGAAAATTTTACCGGGCTGAACGTTTTTTGGCCACCACGAATCCCTTCGATTCAAATTAATAAATCGCAATGAAAAATCTTAATTGAAGCTCTCAAGCAGAAAACCGTAATTTGAGATTGCAAACTCATCGATTGAAAATTTATTTGTAAATTTTACGACGCAATGAAACGTCTTCGATTTAGATCGCAAGCAGAATCTCGTCAATTTGAAAAATGTTTTCATCGCAATGAAACGTGTTCCATTTAGCTCGCGATCTCCTCGTTACCTCTCAAGCAGGGATCTCTTGATTTGAAAATTTTACGGTTGTCCACATTTTTTGGCCACCATGAATCCTTTCGTTTCAAATTAATACGGCGCATTGAAAAATCTTAATTGAAGCTCTCAAGCAGAAAACCTTAATTTGAGATTGCAAAGCACCAACTCATCGATTGAAAATTGATTTGTAAATTTTACGACGCCAATGAAACGTCTTCGATTTAGATCGCAAGCAGAATCTCGTCAATTTGAAAAATGTTTTCATCGCAATGAAACGTGTTCTATTTAGCTCGCGATCTCCTCTCAAGCAGGAATCTCTTGATTTGAAAATTTACGGATCTGAACATTTTTTGGCCACCACGAATCCGTTTGTTTCAACGTAATACGCCACAATGAAAAATCTTAACCTTAGCTAGAATTTGGTGCATGTCGCTATAATAAATTGATTTGAAAATTTTACGGCGGAATGAATTTTTTTTATTTTTGCCATCACGAATCCTCGTTTCTAATTTACACGGCGCAATGAAAAATCTTAATTTAAGCTCTCAAGCAGTAATCTGTTGCTTTCAAAATGTTGAGGCGCAATCAAAATCTAAATTTTAGATCGCAAGCAGAATTTCATCAATTTGAATTTTTTCACATCGCAATGAAAGGTGTTCTATTTAGCTCGCGAACTCCACGTTACCTCTCAAGCAGGAATCTCTTGATTTGAAAATTTTACCGGGCTGAACATTTTTTGGCCACCACGAATCCCTTCGATTCAAATTAATGAATCGCAATGAAAAATCTTAATTGAAGCTCTCAAGCAGAAAACCTTAATTTGAGATTGCAAACTCATCGATTGAAAATTTATTTGTAAATTTTACGACGCAATGAAACGTCTTCGATTTAGATCGCAAGCAGAACCTCGTCAATTTGAAAAATGTTTTCATCGCAATGAAACGTGTTCCATTTAGCTCGCGATCTCCTCGTTACCTCTCAAGCAGGGATCTCTCGATTTGAAAATTTTACGGTTGTCCACATTTCTTGGCCACCATGAATCCTTTCGTTTCAAATTAATACGGCGCATTGAAAAATCTTAATTGAAGCTCTCAAGCAGAAAACCTTAATTTGAGATTGCAAAGCACCAACTCATCGATTGAAAATTGATTTGTAAATTTTACGACGCCAATGAAACGTCTTCGATTTAGATCGCAAGCAGAATCTCCTCAATTTGAAAAATGTTTTCATCGCAATGAAACGTGTTCTATTTAGCTCGCGATCTCCTCGTTACCTCTCAAGCAGGGATCTCTTGATTTGAAAATTTTACGGTTGTCCACATTTTTTGGCCACCATGAATCCTTTCGTTTCAAATTAATACGGCGCATTGAAAAATCTTAATTGAAGCTCTCAAGCAGAAAACCTTAATTTGAGATTGCAGCACCAACTTTTCGATTGAAAATTGATTTGTAAATTTTACGACGCAATGAAACGTCTTCGATTTAGATCGCAAGCAGAATCTCGTCAATTTGAAAAATGATTTCATCACAATGAAACGTGTTCTATTTAGCTCGCGATCTCCTCGTTACCTCTCAAGCAGGGATCTCTTGATATGAAAAATTTACGGTTGTCCACATTTTTTGGCCACCATGAATCCTTTCGTTTCAAATTAATACGGCGCATTGAAAAATCTTAATTGAAGCTCTCAAGCAGAAAACCTTAATTTGAGATTGCAGCACCAACTTTTCGATTGAAAATTGATTTGTAAATTTTACGACGCAATGAAACGTCTTCGATTTAGATCGCAAGCAGAATCTCGGCAATTTGAAAAATGTTTTCATCGCAATGAAACGTGTTCTATTTAGCTCGCGATATCCTCTCAAGCAGGAATCTCTTGATTTGAAAATTTACGGATCTGAACATTTTTTGGCCACCACGAATCCGTTTGTTTCAACGTAATACGGCACAATGAAAAATCTTAACTTTAGCTAGAATTTGTGCATGTCGCTATAATAAATTGATTTGAAAATTTGACGGCGGAATGAATTTTTTTTATTTTTGCCATCACGAATCCTCGTTTCTAATTTACACGGCGCAATGAAAAATCTTAATTTAAGCTCTCAAGCAGTAATCTGTTGCTTTCAAAATGTTGAGGCGCAATCAAAATCTAAATTTTAGATCGCAAGCAGAATTTCATCAATTTGAAATTTTTCACATCGCAATGAAAGGTGTTCTATTTAGCTCGCGAACTCCACGTTACCTCTCAAGCAGGAATCTCTTGATTTGAAAATTTTACCGGGCTGAACGTTTTTTGGCCACCACGAATCCCTTCGATTCAAATTAATAAATCGCAATGAAAAATCTTAATTGAAGCTCTCAAGCAGAAAACCGTAATTTGAGATTGCAAACTCATCGATTGAAAATTTATTTGTAAATTTTACGACGCAATGAAACGTCTTCGATTTAGATCGCAAGCAGAATCTCGTCAATTTGAAAAATGTTTTCATCGCAATGAAACGTGTTCCATTTAGCTCGCGATCTCCTCGTTACCTCTCAAGCAGGGATCTCTTGATTTGAAAATTTTACGGTTGTCCACATTTTTTGGCCACCATGAATCCTTTCGTTTCAAATTAATACGGCGCATTGAAAAATCTTAATTGAAGCTCTCAAGCAGAAAACCTTAATTTGAGATTGCAAAGCACCAACTCATCGATTGAAAATTGATTTGTAAATTTTACGACGCCAATGAAACGTCTTCGATTTAGATCGCAAGCAGAATCTCGTCAATTTGAAAAATGTTTTCATCGCAATGAAACGTGTTCTATTTAGCTCGCGATCTCCTCTCAAGCAGGAATCTCTTGATTTGAAAATTTACGGATCTGAACATTTTTTGGCCACCACGAATCCGTTTGTTTCAACGTAATACGGCACAATGAAAAATCTTAACTTTAGCTAGAATTGGTGCATGTCGCTATAATAAATTGATTTGAAAATTTTACGGCGGAATGATTTTTTTTTATTTTTGCCATCACGAATCCTCGTTTCTAATTTACAAGGCGCAATGACAAATCTTAATTTAAGCTCTCAAGCAGTAATCTGTTGCTTTCAAAATGTTGAGGCGCAATCAAAATCTAAATTTTAGATCGCAAGCAGAATTTCATCAATTTGAAATTTTTCACATCGCAATGAAAGGTGTTCTATTTAGCTCGCGAACTCCACGTTACCTCTCAAGCAGGAATCTCTTGATTTGAAAATTTTACCGGGCTGAACATTTTTTGGCCACCACGAATCCCTTCGATTCAAATTAATGAATCGCAATGAAAAATCTTAATTGAAGCTCTCAAGCAGAAAACCTTAATTTGAGATTGCAAACTCATCGATTGAAAATTTATTTGTAAATTTACGACGCAATGAAACGTCTTCGATTTAGATCGCAAGCAGAATCTCGTCAATTTGAAAAATGTTTTCATCGCAATGAAACGTGTTCCATTTAGCTCGCGATCTCCTCGTTACCTCTCAAGCAGGGATCTCTCGATTTGAAAATTTTACGGTTGTCCACATTTCTTGGCCACCATGAATCCTTTCGTTTCAAATTAATACGGCGCATTGAAAAATCTAATTGAAGCTCTCAAGCAGAAAACCTTAATTTGAGATTGCAAAGCACCAACTCATCGATTGAAAATTGATTTGTAAATTTTACGACGCCAATGAAACGTCTTCGATTTAGATCGCAAGCAGAATCTCCTCAATTTGAAAAATGTTTTCATCGCAATGAAACGTGTTCTATTTAGCTCGCGATCTCCTCGTTACCTCTCAAGCAGGGATCTCTTGATTTGAAAATTTTTACGGTTGTCCACATTTTTTGGCCACCATGAATCCTTTCGTTTCAAATTAATACGGCGCATTGAAAAATCTTAATTGAAGCTCTCAAGCAGAAAACCTTAATTTGAGATTGCAGCACCAACTTTTCGATTGAAAATTGATTTGTAAATTTTACGACGCAATGAAACATCTTCGATTTAGATCGCAAGCAGAATCTCGTCAATTTGAAAATGATTTCATCACAATGAAACGTGTTCTATTTAGCTCGCGATCTCCTCGTTACCTCTCAAGCAGGGATCTCTTGATATGAAAAATTTACGGTTGTCCACATTTTTTGGCCACCATGAATCCTTTCGTTTCAAATTAATACGGCGCATTGAAAAATCTTAATTGAAGCTCTCAAGCAGAAAACCTTAATTTGAGAATGCAGCACCAACTTTTCGATTGAAAATTGATTTGTAATTTTACGACGCAATGAAACGTCTTCGATTTAGATCTCAAGCAGAATCTCGTCAATTTGAAAAATGTTTTCATCGCAATGAAACGTGTTCTATTTAGCTCGCGATATCCTCTCAAGCAGGAATCTCTTGATTTGAAAATTTACGGATCTGAACATTTTTTGGCCACCACGAATCCGTTTGTTTCAACGTAATACGGCACAATGAAAAATCTTAACTTTAGCTAGAATTTGGTGCATGTCGCTATAATAAATTGATTTGAAAATTTGACGGCGGAATGAATTTTTTTTATTTTTGCCATCACGAATCCTCGTTTCTAATTTACACGGCGCAATGAAAAATCTTAATTTAAGCTCTCAAGCAGTAATCTGTTGCTTTCAAAATGTTGAGGCGCAATCAAAATCTAAATTTTAGATCGCAAGCAGAATTTCATCATTTGAAATTTTCACATCGCAATGAAAGGTGTTCTATTTAGCTCGCGAACTCCACGTTACCTCTCAAGCAGGAATCTCTTGATTTGAAAATTTTACCGGCTGAACGTTTTTTGGCCACCACGAATCCCTTCGATTCAAATTAATAAATCGCAATGAAAAATCTTAATTGAAGCTCTCAAGCAGAAAACCGTAATTTGAGATTGCAAACTCATCGATTGAAAATTTATTTGTAAATTTTACGACGCAATGAAACGTCTTCGATTTAGATCGCAAGCAGAATCTCGTCAATTTGAAAAATGTTTTCATCGCAATGAAACGTGTTCCATTTAGCTCGCGATCTCCTCGTTACCTCTCAAGCAGGGATCTCTTGATTTGAAAATTTTACGGTTGTCCACATTTTTTGGCCACCCATGAATCCTTTCGTTTCAAATTAATACGGCGCATTGAAAAATCTTAATTGAAGCTCTCAAGCAGAAAACCTTAATTTGAGATTGCAAAGCACCAACTCATCGATTGAAAATTGATTTGTAAATTTTACGACGCCAATGAAACGTCTTCGATTTAGATCGCAAGCAGAATCTCGTCAATTTGAAAAATGTTTTCATCGCAATGAAACGTGTTCTATTTAGCTCGCGATCTCCTCTCAAGCAGGAATCTCTTTGATTTGAAAATTTACGGATCTGAACATTTTTTGGCCACCACGAATCCTTTTGTTTCAACGTAATACGGCACAATGAAAAATCTTAACTTTAGCTAGAATTTGGTGCATGTCGCTATAAAAATTGATTTGAAAATTTTACGGCGGAATGATTTTTTTTTATTTTTGCCATCACGAATCCTCGTTTCTAATTTACAAGGCGCAATGACAAATCTTAATTTAAGCTCTCAAGCAGTAATCTGTTGCTTTCAAAATGTTGAGGCGCAATCAAAATCTAAATTTTAGATCGCAAGCAGAATTTCATCAATTTGAAATTTTTCACATCGCAATGAAAGGTGTTCTATTTAGCTCGCGAACTCCACGTTACCTCTCAAGCAGGAATCTCTTGATTTGAAAATTTTACCGGGCTGAACATTTTTTGGCCACCACGAATCCCTTCGATTCAAATTAATGAATCGCAATGAAAAATCTTAATTGAAGCTCTCAAGCAGAAAACCTTAATTTGAGATTGCAAACTCATCGATTGAAAATTTATTTGTAAATTTTACGACGCAATGAAACGTCTTCGATTTAGATCGCAAGCAGAATCTCGTCAATTTGAAAAATGTTTTCATCGCAATGAAACGTGTTCCATTTAGCTCGCGATCTCCTCGTACCTCTCAAGCAGGGATCTCTCGATTTGAAAATTTTACGGTTGTCCACATTTCTTGGCCACCATGAATCCTTATCGTTTCAAATTAATACGGCGCATTGAAAAATCTTAATTGAAGCTCTCAAGCAGAAAACCTTAATTTGAGATTGCAAAGCACCAACTCATCGATTGAAAATTGATTTGTAAATTTTACGACGCCAATGAAACGTCTTCGATTTAGATCGCAAGCAGAATCTCCTCAATTTGAAAAATGTTTTCATCGCAATGAAACGTGTTCTATTTAGCTCGCGATCTCCTCGTTACCTCTCAAGCAGGGATCTCTTGATTTGGAAAATTTTACGGTTGTCCACATTTTTTGGCCACCATGAATCCTTTCGTTTCAAATTAATACGGCGCATTGAAAAATCTTAATTGAAGCTCTCAAGCAGAAAACCTTAATTTGAGATTGCAGCACCAACTTTTCGATTGAAAATTGATTTGTAAATTTTACGACGCAATGAAACATCTTCGATTTAGATCGCAAGCAGAATCTCGTCAATTTGAAAAATGATTTCATCACAATGAAACGTGTTCTATTTAGCTCGCGATCTCCTCGTTACCTCTCAAGCAGGGATCTCTTGATATGAAAAATTTACGGTTGTCCACATTTTTTGGCCACCATGAATCCTTCGTTTCAAATTAATACGGCGCATTGAAAAATCTTAATTGAAGCTCTCAAGCAGAAAACCTTAATTGAGATTGCAGCACCAACTTTTCGATTGAAAATTGATTTGTAAATTTTACGACGCAATGAAACGTCTTCGATTTAGATCTCAAGCAGAATCTCGTCAATTTGAAAAATGTTTTCATCGCAATGAAACGTGTTCTATTTAGCTCGCGATATCCTCTCAAGCAGGAATCTCTTGATTTGAAAATTTACGGATCTGAACATTTTTTGGCCACCACGAATCCGTTTGTTTCAACGTAATACGGCACAATGAAAAATCTTAACTTTAGCTAGAATTTGGTGCATGTCGCTATAATAAATTGATTTGAAAATTTGACGGCGGAATGAATTTTTTTTATTTTTCCCATCACGAATCCTCGTTTCTAATTTACACGGCGCAATGAAAAATCTTAATTTAAGCTCTCAAGCAGTAATCTGTTGCTTTCAAAATGTTGAGGCGCAATCAAAATCTAAATTTTAGATCGCAAGCAGAATTTCATCAATTTGAAATTTTTCACATCGCAATGAAAGGTGTTCTATTTAGCTCGCGAACTTCCACGTTACCTCTCAAGCAGGAATCTCTTGATTTGAAAATTTTACCGGGCTGAACGTTTTTTGGCCACCACGAATCCCTTCGATTCAAATTAATAAATCGCAATGAAAAATCTTAATTGAAGCTCTCAAGCAGAAAACCTTAATTTGAGATTGCAAAGCACCAACTCATCGATTGAAAATTGATTTGTAATTTTACGACGCCAATGAAACGTCTTCGATTTAGATCGCAAGCAGAATCTCGTCAATTTGAAAAATGATTTCATCGCAATGAAACGTGTTCTATTTAGCTCGCGATCTCCTCGTTACCTCTCAAGCAGGATCTCTTGATATGAAAAATTTACGGTTGTCCACATTTTTTGGCCACCATGAATCCTTTCGTTTCAAATTAATACGGCGCATTGAAAAATCTTAATTGAAGCTTTCAAGCAGAAAACCTTAATTTGAGATTGCAGCACCAACTTTTCGATTGAAAATTGATTTGTAAATTTTACGAATCTGAACATTTTTTGGCTACCACGAATCCCTTTGTTTCAAATTAATACGGCGCACTGAAAAATCTTAATTGAAGCTCTCAAGCAGAAAACCTTAATTTGAGATTGCAAAGCACCAACTCATCGATTGAAAATTGATTTGTAAATTTACGACGACCAATGAAACGTCTTCGATTTAGATCGCAAGCAGAATCTCGTCAATTTGAAAAATGTTTTCATCGCAATGAAACGTGTTCCATTTAGCTCGCGATCTCCTCGTTACCTCTCAAGCAGGGATCTCTTGATTTGAAAATTTTACGGTTGTCCACATTTTTTGGCCACCATGAATCCTTTCGTTTCAAATTAATACGGCGCATTGAAAAATCTTAATTGAAGCTCTCAAGCAGAAAACCTTAAATTGAGATTGCAAACTCATCGATTGAAAATTTATTTGTAAATTTTACGACGCAATGAAACGTCCTTCGATTTAGATCGCAAGCAGAATCTCGTCAATTTGAAAAATGTTTTCATCGCAATGAAACGTGTTCCATTTAGCTCGCGATCTCCTCGTTACCTCTCAAGTAGGGATCTCTTGATTTGAAAATTTTACGGTTGTCCACATTTTTGGCCACCATGAATCCTTTCGTTTCAAATTAATACGGCGCATTGAAAAATCTTAATTGAAGCTCTCAAGCAGAAAACCTTAATTTGAGATTGCAAAGCACCAACTCATCGATTGAAAATTGATTTGTAAATTTTACGACGCCAATGAAACGTCTTCGATTTAGATCGCAAGCAGAATCTCGTCAATTTGAAAAATGTTTTCGTCGCAATGAAACGTGTTCTATTTAGCTCGCGATCTCCTCGTTACCTCTCAAGCAGGGATCTCTTGATATGAAAAATTTACGGTTGTCCACATTTTTTGGCCACCATGAATCCTTTCGTTTCAAATTAATACGGCGCATTGAAAAATCTTAATTGAAGCTCTCAAGCAGAAAACCTTAATTTGAGATTGCAGCACCAACTTTTCGATTGAAAATTGATTTGTAAATTTTACGAATCTGAACATTTTTTGGCTACCACGAATCCCTTTGTTTCAAATTAATACGGCGCACTGAAAAAACTTAATTGAAGCTCTCAAGCAGAAAACCTTAATTTGAGATTGCAAAGCACCAACTCATCGATTGAAAATTGTTTTGTAAATTTTACGACGCCAATGAAACGTCTTCGATTTAGATCGCAAGCAGAATCTCGTCAATTTGAAAAATGTTTTCATCGCAATGAAACGTGTTCCATTTAGCTCGCGATCTCCTCGTTACCTCTCAAGCAGGGATCTCTTGATTTGAAAATTTTACGGTTGTCCACATTTTTTTGGCCACCATGAATCCTTTCGTTTCAAATTAATACGGCGCATTGAAAAATCTTAATTGAAGCTCTCAAGCAGAAAACCTTAATTTGAGATTGCAAACTCATCGATTGAAAATTGATTTGTAAATTTTACGACGCAATGAAACGTCTTCGATTTAGAACGCAAGCAGAATCTCGTCAATTTGAAAAATGCTTTCATCGCAATGAAACGTGTTCTATTTAGCTCGCGATCTCCTCGTTACCTCTCAAGCAGGAATCTTTGGATTTGAAAATTTTACGGATCTGAACATTTTTTGGCTACCACGAATCCCTTTGTTTCAAATTAATACGGCGCACTGAAAAATCTTAATTGAAGCTCTCAAGCAGAAAACCTTAATTTGAGATTGCAAAGCACCAACTCATCGATTGAAAATTGATTTGTAAATTTTACGACGCCTATGAAACGTCTTCGATTTAGATCGCAAGCAGAATCTCGTCAATTTGAAAAATGTTTTCATCGCAATGAAACGTGTTCTATTTAGCTCGCGATCTCCTCGTTACCTCTCAAGCAGGGATCTCTTGATTTGAAAAATTTACGGTTGTCCACATTTTTTGGCCACCATGAATCCTTTCGTTTCAAATTAATACGGCGCATTGAAAAATCTTAATTGAAGCTCTCAAGCAGAAAACCTTAATTTGAGATTGCAGCACAACTTTTCGATTGAAAATTGATTTGTAAATTTTACGACGCAATTGAAACGTCTTCGATTTAGATCGCAAGCAGAATCTCGTCAATTGAAAAATGTTTTCATCGCAATGAAACGTGTTCTATTTAGCTCGCGATCTCCTCTCAAGCAGGAATCTCTTGATTTGAAAATTTACGGATCTGAACATTTTTTGGCCACCACGAATCCTTTTGTTTCAACGTAATACGGCACAATGAAAAATCTTAACTTTAGCTAGAATTTGGTGCATGTCGCTATAATAAATTGATTTGAACATTTTACGGCGAATGATTTTTTTTTATTTTTGCCATCACGAATCCTCGTTTCTAATTTACACGGCGCAATGAAAAATCTTAATTTAA
>JAOWCC010001701.1:0-155258 GCA_030867875.1 Actinernus sp. WN-2022 | reverse complement strand
CCCCGACCCCCGGGACATAGCGGGGCATTAACGGGGACATGGCCGTGGAATAACGCACATTTAACGCTGCATTTCTCCGGTGGAGCGGGGAAAGTAACGGGTTGTAACGCCAGCTACGACAGAGCGGGACTGGGCCCGAGCATCAACAACGCTGGAAAAGGCAAGTTCATCTCTTTTTTACCCATCGCTATTTTTAGTCCTAAACGCTTGGTTTATTAATGCTTAGCGACTGTATTATCCCGATTTTTTGCTCTCTATTTCCGTAGCAATTCGTTTTCAACATGAATTATAAATATTCATTCATCTCTGTCGCCATTATTCACGAACTTCGGTTGTATTTACTTGTATTTACTTCTCATATCAGATGCTTATTCATTACAATGATCGTACGAAAGTTGTGGTTGTGGATAGAAATTCCACTATAAGTGAGTTTTTGTTCCAAGCAAGCCAAGCGTTTGGCGTATCACATGCGGTGTTTTTGAAAAGATTTGACGAAGACTGGGGCGAACGGGTCGATGTCGACGATAGCAATAAGAAAGTGTGCTTCAGAAAATGTAATATTTTCAAATAATGGAACAACAGATTGAAGCTTATTTATATTCAATTTCTCAATGCCTCGTCCCAATTGAAAATTCTGAAACATATGCCGGGGCCATAGGGGCGGGTATTGTAACAGCCAACTGTCCCCCGATGGGCGGGGAAAAGGTCAAAATGTAACACTGTATAAATGTTACATTCCCCGCTATGTTCCGGGTGCCGGATTTTCAATTGACTAGTGCATTACGTTACTGTGAAGAGGATCAAAATTCAAGTTTTGTAGCTTGAGACTGTCTTCTGCCGTGACTCGTGAGAGAAATTGGAAAAGATCTAGCTGTTTCATTCAGACACTGGCAAATTTATTGAAAGCTACGGGCTTACTTTATGAGATTATTATTCATTGTGGAATGAAAGGAAACAGGTTAGCTGAAAGTTAAGTTCGAGGTAGGCTTCGACTTTCATTCCGATTCAGTGCATATGTGCTAAGGTGGGATGCTGTCAATTATAACAACACTACCAAAAGATCCAAAACGAAAGATTCAGTTACGTAAGTACTGTAAGTAAACTCTTTTTGATTTGAATAAATTTCCTCTCAGTTTGTCTGTTATGTACTTTTTCTTCTAATTATCGCTTTATTTAACATCTCTGTGATTTAGAGTATGCGTACCTCAGAATAAATTATATGAAAGGTCAACTGAACTCTTGTGTCGATAAGCGCAAATGTTTTTTGTGAAACAGTCTGTGTATATGAGAAGCGGCTTAATAGAAGAGCTTTCTCATTTATAGGAATTACAATTGTTTTTCTTGCTATGAAATTTATGTTTCATTTCACATTTATTCATACAGTTTTAGCCGGACATTTCCCCGAGTTTTTGATCTATTTTCAATCAAATTCAAAGTCTGAATATGTCATTGTATTGCATTTATACACTTGAATTGCCAGTATTCTGTTATTCAAATCCTTCGTTATCATAGTCATGTCATAAAAGCAATTAATAGACCAGACGTTTTTATGACGTTCTCACTGGCGAAAGCACGACTTGTTACTAAGAGGATTTCAAATGAAAGTGTATTTCATCTTCAATCTCATGTGGCCCGAGTGAAAGCCCAGATGGGCTCTTGTTACATAATTAAAACAAAGTTAGTATCTTGCATCATTTAATTCATCAATAAACATTAAGAGTCGGAGTGGGAAAATTACAAATGGCAGACTGTCACCTTCAAAACAAAATAATTTGAATTCAAGATTCGCCGATGACATCAGATACTCAGTTCTTGGATACATGATTAATTATTATTTCAAATACTCATGAATAATTAATGAGCATTTTGTCCAATCAGATGAAGCAAATCAGTCACGTGCATGCTCCTTTATACCTGATAAAATCTCATCATTCTAAAAGGCCCGCGGAGGGATTTGATTTCGGTACCAGGGGAATATGGGGTACAAAGGTATTACAAAAGAATGCAAATTAGGATGAAGACTTTATATCAAGAATTCTAATGAACATGAAATGTTATATAAAGTTTCATCCTAATTAAGAATTCACTGATAAAGACCCAAAGATAGCAAAAAGTACACGGAACATAAGGTACCTAGGTAATACATTTTGCACTAAATTTACTAATATCAGCAGACTACCGAGATACACATAATATTTTTTAAATGAAGTTATCCAACTACCATTACTTGTTTACCGAGCCACTGTTTAGTTCCAATTATTAAACCAAACTCAAAGCCGTAAAATAATAAAACCGTGCATTAAACTTACATATTTTGTGCCGGAGTCAAAAATTTAGAGTCTGCCGTCATGTCAGTCACATCGCTTTCCAAGTCTTGAACTTTATCGAGGTAAACCACAACACCAAATCCTTCAAGTGCAGATTCTTCTTGCATTGCGAAACACCGCTTCAAACAACATAGTATGGTAATTTCTTCATGGGTGATTACTCGAATATTTTGCATGGCGTTGTGAATACAAAGGTTCAATGGTTCATTAAGTAACCATTCCCTTGAGATGTGCGTCTTTCTTTCATTGCATTCTTGAAGCGTTTTTGAAGCCGTTTAAAGGACTCACAGCACGTGTTTTATCAAGTCTAAAAATTGATGGAACACTGCTGTTCGTGTTTTAAACAGTACTTCTACCGCCGTCTGAAATGAAAAGTAGTTTATTACTCGGGCTGCCTGTGGCAGCGCCGAGTCTTAAAATGCAAGTGTTTTTTTTTTTTTTTTTTAATCAGTGTCAGACGGCTTCTGCGCATGCGTTAAAGGTCAAATTCGAACCAATCAGATTGCACTATGCTGGTCACGCAAACAAAGGTTAGATTTCCTCAGGCGCGCTCAGATAAGAAAATTCAAAGCTCAGACTAGGCGAGACAAGGAGATATCAATTTCAAATAGTCATTGTCAGAAATCTATTCCATCGTGGGCAATGATGCAATACAACCTAAATTTGGGTCAGGTCCATGTTTTACGACAGAATAACCAGAGTCTTTCTACTGGATTCGGAGAGCTCGAGACATTATACAAGTCTGCTAATATGGGGGAAACTGAAACAAAAAATGAACTTTGACGGCAGAAACCCTCATATTTGAGCCAAGCGGAATATTTACATGATCCGCTAAGATTTTTACAAATCTAATTAGTTAAGCAGATGTACGCAGTGTATGCCAACTGAAATGCTGTGCTCGTTTTGTGGTTACGGCTCAGTGGGGCAACTACACGTACAAGAAGCATGAACTGCCAGCAAAGAGAGAGGAATTGATCGGAGACGTTAAATTACGTTACTGTGAAGAGGATCAAAATTCAAGTTTTGTAGCTTGAGACTGTCTTCTGCCGTGACTCGTGAGAGAAATTGGAAAAGATCTAGCTGTTTCATTCAGACACTGGCAAATTTATTGAAAGCTACGGGCTTACTTTATGAGATTATTATTCATTGTGGAATGAAAGGAAACAGGTTAGCTGAAAGTTAAGTTCGAGGTAGGCTTCGACTTTCATTCCGATTCAGTGCATATGTGCACGAAGGTGTCAGTTACGTAAGTACTGTAAGTAAACTCTTTTAGATTTGAATAAATTTCCTCTCAGTTTGTCTGTTAATGTACTTTTCCTTCTAATTATCGCTTTATTTAACATCTGATTTAGAGTATGCGTACCTCAGAATAAATTATTTGAAAGGTCAACTGAATTCTTGTGTCGATAAGCGCAAATGTTTTTTGTGAAACAGTCTGTGTATATGAGAAGCGGCTTAATAGAAGAGCTTTCTCATTTATAGGAATTACAATTGTTTTTCTTGCTATGAAATTTATGTTTCATTTCACATTTATTCATACAGTTTTAGCCGGACATTTCCCCGAGTTTTGATCTATTTTCAATCAAATTCAAAGTCTGAATATGTCATTGTATTGCATTTATACACTTGAATTTGCCAGTATTCTGTTGTTCGAATCCTGCGTTATCATAGTCATGCCATAAAAGCGATTAATAGACCAGTCTGTTTTTTTGACGTTCTCACTGGCGAATTAAAGCACGACTTGATACTAAGAGGATTTCAAATGAAAGTGTATTTCATCTTCAATCTCATGTGGCCCGAGTGAAAGCCCAGATGGGCTCTTGTTGACAGAATGATGCTGAATAAGATCATGCTCTAAAAATAGATGGGTTCATAATAACAGTCATATTTTGCAAAGTCATTGTTTTGTCGTACGCGTAGCAACAAAACATCAACTCGAGTGACAATATATATCATCCGTGTTAAACGTTTGAATAAAGCTTGAATGTTTTTGAGTCCAAGGTTTTCAAGACATTGATAGTCATAGAATGCACGCAACCTTTAGGTTATTTAGTTTTACTTGATCAGAATCACGCTTGGATATTACAAGAACTTTGCATGACGTCATTTGACGTAGTTGGATTACGACAATAAGTTCAGTGAAACAGAACGTCATCTTCTTATACATGCATGCAGTTCGTGATAAATGCCTGAAGCGGTAAAGTAAAACGATGGTTTAACTACTAGATGTATTAACTGGCCTATCTTAGTTTAAAACAGTTTCACTAAGTTGGTGCCGTACCGAAGGACATCTGCTCTGGGGAAATTCGGAAGTTAAGTCATGAAGAAAACGCCATATTGTTTGAATATCGTGGCCGGAATCGCATTCGGTGAGTCAGAAATTTGATAGATATCATTTGAAAGAAATCATTTGTCAAGTATACATGCAGTTCAGAGAATAATCCGTCGCTGCAAACTTTTAGAGGTTAAAATATAATGTGTATAGGAATTTTTTTTTATCAACTTCAGTGAATTATAGTCAATACAACTGCTTGAAGTTTGCATCCATTTAAATTAAGATCCAATTCTACAACATATACATCTGCAAGTAAACATTGGTCTTGAAAAACATGTTGATATACCACTTACCATTAGTATTCCTCCTTAAATTTGTATAGAATTGTATAACGGCAAAATGAAATGAGCTCAAATAGTCTGAAATTAAACAAACCCGTCATTTACAATATTAATGCATCTCGCCTAAGAGGAAGTTCACTTTGCTGAAAATATTCAGTTCATTGAGATATAAGATAGTTTTTACTTTTGATTTAGGTGATTTTATTGAGCTATAATCGTGAACAAATTCATTTCTTTTAACAGTATTTGTGATGCTATTCGACGTAACACAACCACAAAGCGGTAAGCTCGCTCAGGGTGATCCCTTCATGTAGACAACACATGAATTAGCACAATACAAAACAATAGAACGAAATACACAATACATGAATACACAATACAATTTGGTAGTAATCCATGTCTGCCTACATGAAGGGAGAATCGTTAAATTTACGGACGACTTTGTTGGTATTAACCCGGGGGGGGGGGGGGACTCCCTTATGTGAGGGGTACATGGATGCTCGTCGTACCTTTTAGGGGTCAAAATCAGGAGTTTGGTACCACTTAGGGTATCCACTATCGAACACAGACATTTCTATGTAAAGCGGTACCTTTTAGGGGTCGGGTGTCAATTGAACAAAAAAGCTGTTATCAATTTACATTTTTATTATCTTTTAGGGGTCAAAATAAGCTTGAGCCACGCCCATTTTAGTACCTCTTAGGGGTCAAATCGAAAACGTCCGACGAGCATCCCTACCCCTTTTATATGGGAGTCACCCCCCCGGGGGTATTAACGGGGTTCAACTTTTATAACTAAAATAAAGACTAAAATATGAAAAACATTAGAAAAGTATTTTGTTCCAATACTGTTTTTATATGTACATTTGTCTTCATGCAAACACGTTCTGAAACAAGGTGTAAAAAATGAGCTCTCAAAACATGGCCCTCTTGATACATCTGAATGCTACTAAGTCACATCCTGAATTTAATATATGTCGAGGTACAATTAAGCTGGAAGTCTATCAATACTGACGAATTTTATTCTAAATAAATATTCTAAGGACCTGTTTACATGGAGATAGGGTTACCTTGCTAGAAGGGATACCCTAGTCTATTGTGTTTCCCGGTTTCGTTTACATGACGACAGGTAGGGTTACCCTATATAGGGGCGAGGGTTACCTTATATGTTTGCCTGGGTAACCCTTCCGCCAGGGACAACTTTTGTCATGCACACGCTCGCGGTAGGGTTACCCTACTAGCCGGGACAAGTTGTAGCGACAATCACGAAGTAATTCGAACACTTTTCGGTCCATTCTCCACTTATTTTGCCACTCAGATGCTACCCTGCGAGCAGAACCTTCTTCAACTCCACGGCGAAAAGCCAGAAGAAAAGAAGGCTCTGCAGCATTCGTGTTGTTTTCGCCCAAGATTTGAGCTTGTCAATCCTGATAAAACCGGTTTATCAGAGCGCGGCTAAAGTTTTGTTTAAACTGATGACCAAATGAGTCCACTGCAAAAATGGCAGACAAAGGTGATACGACTAAGTGACCGAGTGAGTCTGGTACGAGACAAAATAGTTGTCGCATGCTCGATACAAAGACATCACGAATGCTACAGATCCTTCGTTTCTTCTCGCTTTTCGTGGAGTTGAAGAAAGCTCTTCTCGCAGGGTACTCAGATACAGTCTCCTTCGCAGCCGTTATTAGTGTCGTCACGCAACGAGTCCCCACTTACCGTAAAGATTCGATTAAGCGCCCTCCTTCGAATAAGCGCCCCCTTCCACTGCGTTTTCTGAAATAAGCGCCTCCTCCTAAATAAGCGCCCCCCCCCCCCCCTCCCCATCTCTCGATAATAAAAAAACACGTGTTATCGGTACAAAGTCAACTTCGACATTTTATTTATCACATTCGGGCACATTACAAGCTGGTCGTTTTCTTAGTGTGTGCGCAAAGTTCTTTCGATCGGCGGATCTCTCTTTCAAATCTTTCAGCCATGGCAAAGCTAGCTGGTCGCGGTTCTTGCCTCCTTGGTCCACTCTCTAGCCTCCTTGGTCCAGTTACTTTGACTCAGCCATTGACTGACACGCGACCAGGGTTTTTTACATGTGACAGTAACAGTTCTTGTTAGGATCTTAATAAAAGTTATGTTTTTTTATTGACTCGGATTGAACCATTTTTCAAAACGAAATAAGCGCCCCCTACCGAATAAGCGCCCCCTCTCGAATAAGCGCCCCCCTCGACCCTCAAAAATTAAATAAGTGCTCCTGGCGCTTAATCGAATCTTTACGGTAGTTTCAAAAGTCCCCACAGTTTGTTTAGCTCTGTAAAGGACACTTTACCATGGCTTCAACTATACTTTTGGCACATCAGATTTGCAGACTCGCTAATAAATCAATTCACATGTCTTTCTTCCAGTGCGAGTAACGAAACTTACCGGAAGAAGTGGTAATTTTAGCAGCCTAAACTACCCCAGGACATATCCTCTAGACTATGCACAAGCGTGGCAAATAACAGCACCACGAGGATGGCGAGTTCGTCTACAATTTTACGATTTTCACATCATTAACAGCCAAGGAATTTGCCAGCAAAAGAATTGTGGAGAATGTGATTTTGTGGAAGTAGCTAATGGTTTTGACGTTAATAATGGCAACTTGCTTGCGGAATATTGCAGCACAAAAAAACCCGAGCCTAATGGACATATTATCTACTCTACCAGGCGATTTCTTGAATTGTATTTTCAGTCAGATTATCGGCAGGATAGTGGGAGTCGAGGTTTCTTTGCACATTATGAAGTATTTAATAACGCATATGATCCTACTACACTGCCCCGTGAATGGACGACGAGGTCGTTTATAGTCACTGTGCGCCGCACTGCCAAGCCAACCTCTAGTAGATTCGGCAAGGGTAAGTTTTTGTTTGCGTAAATACGTAGAGGAAATCGCATGAACTGTGCTTTACGTGATTTATTGAGTGATATTTTGAAAGTTCTTATAATTGCACCGAGCCACTTTTTGTTTATGACATATACTGCACGAGTAAACATTTGCTGAGAGCATGCGCAGTGCACTCTATATATACCCTTTTTATGCACTCGTTATTGACCAATCAGGATCCAGATATTTTTTTGAGTACCGTATGAAGTGCATTTTGTATGATTGAGTGTGAAAAAATATCAACTGCAAGATTTCGTGTGAACAAGAAACAAATATCGTGATGGTTTGACTGAGTCTGTATCGTAACCGTACTGTAGCTTTGCCAAACGTCATTAATATGCATTATGATTGGATAAAAAAGGCAAAACTAAACAATTATGATGGGGAAGCCATTTCAATGTCACAGCATTTGCAGACAGCAATATTGCCGATTGTCGTTGCCGTAACTATTCTACTCGTTCGACTGATCCGGTCTTGACATTGAAATGGCTTCCTTGTGGTTTTACCTCTCATAAACAAATAAAAAAGAAGTACGGTGTCAATATTACTGAACCGGTATGGTGTACAGCACTACTGCGTCTGGTCAAGAGACCATCACCTAGGTGATGGTCTGGTCTATTAAATCACTCTCAGTGATGTTTACAAAATCGGCTCTGATTAAAATATGCACTTTGCTGATCAGTACAGACGTACTTTAGGTGATTACTTCTATTGAGCTTTGTTTCTACGCCTTAGGTATAACAATTGACAAATCGTGTTATCTTCTCCTACAGGAATGTACGTCAGAACCATAGGCATAATCGTAGCCGCCTCTGTTATAGGGTGTCTTGTTGTGCTAAGCATTTGCATATGTCATTTGAAGAATCTGAAGAGAAACACAAGGAGAGTAGAAAGAACACGAACTACTACTGTTAATGATCCTAATCCTCAAGCGGAAGAAGGGACTACTCCGGCACTTCCAGGATATTATCCCTCCGATAGTGTTTTCGTTGAATATTCACGAGCGGGAGGAGGAGTATCAGCTTTAACGACAGATGATCCACCCCCTTCTTACGACGATGCATTAAGTCAGACCATCCCTGACCTAAACACATTACCCGTGCCTTCAGGGGGGACACAGTCAGCAAATGCATTATATCAATACAGCAATACAGCTGAAACTGAGAGACCTCCTTCGTATGCAGAGGCCACATCGACATCTTAAGCTATCCATGTCACCATAGTTCCCGCCATGAACCCGAAATTTTATATTTTAAAGTTATTCCGATCATGGAGTGGAATTCAAGCGAGTCAGAGCAAGAGTTATCGTAAGTTAAGAAATGGTGATTGATAAAAAATAGATAGATACATTAATTTAATAAAATTTGGCTATAAAAAAAGAAAAAAGAAAATTCAGCAATAAGCTTTGATTTGAGAAATGTCTTCAGATTCTTTTTAAAACTAGAAACTGAGGGGCTACATTTCAGTACGTTCTAACGCAACGCATTCCATAGACACACACTGAAAAGGCACGGTGCCTGTCTGTCTGTAAATTATAAGACGGCTCCGATCCATCTTTTGCGATTTCTCCGTCGATATTGATTTTTTTGAACGGAGATTTTGATGTGTGAAACTCCATTTCTACGGGAAAACATTTCGCTCCCATTTTTTCAGTTTTGAAGGTATCCGGTAACCTTAAGAGGGTGTTGGTATCATTGAAGAATGACGGTTTCAATAGCGCTTTCAGTTACGTCGAAGTGAGGCATTTGCATTGGTCAATATATAACCATTGGCTGCTATAACCCACTTTGACGATGTTGCGCACGCAACTAGAACAATGCACATAAAATCTGAATAACAAGAGACTGGTGGGCCACACAGACTATTTGACGGGCCACATCTATTGTTCTCTGATGCATGCGCAGCACCGTCAAAGTGGGCTATTCGTAGGCGCAACTGTAATATCTGCTCAGTCTTTGTACAGATCTGTTGTGTGTGTCTTAATGCATGGATCAAACTGAATATTTAGGATTTTTTATGAACGCCGCAAAGAGACCGTCTTGCCGTCATGAATAGATTTGTAGCAAAGAATGCCATGACCGATATGTTGTTAGAGTTTGACCAGATATACGACAGCTAGGCAGTGAGGAGGAATGATTATGTTGTCAAGTTTGATGAAAAATTGGCAGGTATTTTGTCTCATACATATCTATTCACTTTTTGTACCATCAGACGATATAGTCTATTCATTTTATGTCACTGAATATTTAGGATTTGTTATGAACGCCGCAAAGAGACCGTCTTGCCGTCATGAATAGATTTGTAGCAAACAATGCCATGACCGATATGTTGTTAGAGTTTGACCAGATATACGACAGCTAGGCAGTGAGGAGGAATGATTATGTTGTCAAGTTTGATGAATAATTGGCAGGTATTTTGTCTCATACATATCCATTCACTTTTTGTTCCATCAGATGATATAGTCTATTAATTTTATAAGTCACAACCAGGGACGGATTTAGGGGGGGGGGGGGGGGGGCTTTAGTTCGCTGGGATACATGCCCCCGCACCCCCTAGCTAATAGGGACCTTAAGCAACCACGACGGCAACGTCTAGAACGACGGCATAAAACAATAGCCTTAATTACAAAATACAATAACTGCACGTGAAAATGCACGCAGTAGCCTACATTTTCACCGTTCTCTGCAAAAACACAACGTGAAAAGCCCAAATTGTACGTTTTAAAGACAACGTGAACGTAAGTAAATGAAATCATTTTTCGTTCGGCGTGAGCGGAACACTATAGTCATTATATTTTTAAAAAAATCTGGTTTTGAAAAACAATTCAAGGCGAACAAAGGAAATAGTAAACACCAAATTTCGGGAGAACACTTTTTCTACGTCCCGTCGTCACTGCCGTCGCTGTCCTTGTTGCTTAAGGTCCCTAATAATCGTGCCTATGCGGCGTGAGGTTCGGCTTACGCCGCGGCCCCTTATTTCCGCATTTCCTGGATCCCTTTCTGCATTTCCTGGATCCGCCCCTGACAATTGCTATATTTAGATAGAAAGGATGAGATATGTATGCACCAGCTACTAAAATTGTATTTATATTGCTACAAAGTATGTACGTTTTTATATGTTTTCATATTTACAGGATTTTAAAATGCAAGCTCGTCCTAACATTATAAATACACCAACAGGCTCACACTGAATAAACCGTTGTATGTGTTGGTTTTCTTGGATACGGCCAATAAGCCAAAAACCATTACTCAAGCTTCGGAAAGTACTAAATACTTACCATTCTAAATCTTAAGTCAAAATTCCTACGGGAAGTCTTATTATTTTAGCCATAATTTCAGTCCGCCATTAATCGGAATAGAATTGGATGACGTGATCTAAGCAAACCCAATGAAAAAGACGTGGCTACTTTTTAATTAGTATGCATAATGAATGGGGGATTTTATATAGGAACGTCTAGAGAGCTTGTACTCAAAGTTTGGACTTTATAAAATGCATTCTAGTCGCTGTGCTGCGTTGCTGTTGCTTAGATGACGTCCCGAAAAGACCGCTAAGGATCACTCTTGTAATTCGAGTAATGGCGGTATGTCTGAGCTCGACTTATGGCTAAAATCCGTAAGACTTTTGACTTAAAGACCCTGTGTCCGAGCCCATGGTGCTTTGCGTGCGCAAATCATTTCCGTAGGCTACGAAAATCAGAAAGATCGTTGTTGTTTATGTGACTCTCGAATCTTTCGAAATCCATCCCTAGTTTGGGCCATCGTGTAATTATTCATAGGTATATATGCTTAACTGACCGCTTTCTTTTACCTTAACTTTTGAATATATTCTTTTTAAAATGAAACTTTAGTTCGAATATTTCTTCGAATCCCGGTCTAGAGTGGCGAGTACAGGAATTCCGGAGAAAGGACCGAGACAGCGAGGCGAAGCGACTCGACAAATAATCCTTCAGCAGTCCACATTTTACTTTCTCTAGGTCTACAAGAGAACACTTGTGGTTCAAAAGGACTACTACGTGAGTTTCCCGGGGATTTGCTGCACTAATGGACCGGCGGGCTTCGTTGGAAATACAAAGCACAAAGCATGCAACCACTTCTGGCATCAAGATCATTCGTAATTATAATTTCGCACGGCTAAGCTCCACTGAGGTGTTACGACTTATCTGTATATGTTTTGCATTTTTATTAGCAGAGAAAGCAATAATGTCCTTAACCTTTTTTTTCATCCTCCAGTAGGTCCAGAAAGTCTTGCTCCCAAAACTACGATCGCGGGTCAAACTCCAATCTGCCGAGTTCAGCTGTTACTTCGCTGTGAGTTTGACTCGAGTGCGAGTACGAGTCGACATTTCATTTTGCACTCAAAATATATCATTCGCAAGGAAAGTAGAGATCTTCAAATACAACTAAGCAATACTGGAAACATGAAAACAAGGTAGCAAGAGTATGTGTTTGCTTGAAGAGTTGTGAAAAGTCGCACTCGTAAACCTAATTAGAATCAGTAAAGACAGAACAACTGGCTTCCTGCCGAGTACTGTTAAAATCATATTCGAAGCATCCGGAGAAAATTCGTGGGCTCGATTGTGTTTCTAATCCGGTCGAAATTATGAAATTCGTTATCCAAAGTGTATGTGTACTTCTTTTATGAAACTTATAAACAATCGAGAGCATTTTAGTTCGCCTAAAAGCTGGCCTTTAATTTATGCGGCCGTTGATAAACAAACTATTCATAACATTGGCGCAAAGCACCATGGGCTCGGACACAGGGTCTTTAAGTTTTGAAATGGCAGGTATTTAGTACTTTTACTTTCCGAAGCTGAATCAAACAGCCGAAAGTTTAATTTGATCGCAGTAGCACTTTAACAGTGAGAGACCTGTGTATTTAAAATATACATTAAAGGGGTATTGTCAATTCCCAAATGATAAACTTTCTCGTGACGAAAGACAAAAATAACTACTCGGATTTGAAGAGTATGCTTTCCAGGTATACTGTAGAAAATTGGAGACAAATTTGATGAAGGATGGCCGAAAGATTCGAGTGGATGAAAAATACTGCTTTTAAGAAAAAATTACAGCAACTTGACATCGGTTGACTAGACAGTGTCCCTTTTTAAAAGTAGTGTATTTTGATCAGTACTTATGGCTCTATCAATTTTAAGCCTTGCCCACTTCCCCTCCCCTCCGGGCATTTGTGGGGCATTTAACATTTTGGAATTAGAACGTTCAGTGCAAATGCTCCATCGTGGGGCTTTGGAACGAGTGCAAATTTCGCTATTTTGACTCTATTTGACCAATTCCCCACCCCATGCACCAACATTTCTTTGCTCAGTGGCAAATGCCCAACCTCCGGGACAGAAACTCAGTCAAATGCCCCACGTATGCCTTTAAGTAGCCTTTAAGTACATCTACTTAATTTCTACCTGAAATAAAAATACATCTTAAGTACCAAACAAGTATGGATCAGGGACACTATTATACATTATAAATATATACTTTTCAAATATTGATTAAATCACCAGGGCCCGGTTGTTCGAAGCAAGGTTAACGCTATCCCGGGGTTAAACTGTACAGATTACAATTACAGATTTAGCGCTAACCTAGAGTTAAAGTTAACCTTGCTTCGAACAACCCGACCCAGGGATGTATCACTAAATGTTAAAATATGAATCAAATACTGAAACATGATGTAAACATAGGTTACGTAGGTAGTATTTTGATTTTCCCTAAGGGTTATGACATGCAAGTGCCCGTGTTGACAAGAAAAACAAGATTTTGACCGATCCGACCTCGCACCGGCAGCAGAACGAGTTTTGAAGGGCAAAAACAAATCTAGGTTTATTTTTTTAAACTCAACAAGGACGCTGTGTGATAAATAGAGGATATTACATATTTCATCAACACGAGAATATAAAATCCGTACAGTGTCCGTATCTCCAAGCGGCCATGTAATGTTCTGTTTAATATATAATTATCGATGAAATACCAGTTTCAATCTCTTACTAAAAAGGCTAGAAATCTTTGAAAGCAAGTCATATTTTCAAAAGTGATATCTTCACGTGTGAAGATGTCACTTTTTAGAAAGAAATATACACTGGTATTTCATCGATAATGATATATTCAATTATTCGTGTAAATCTGATGAACAGTGTTGGCTGATCTTTGTTTAAGGTTTGGGGAGGCTAGTTATTGTTTCATTTGTGGTTATTCTATTTGTATAAAACATGAAATAACTACAAGATATATTTGGAATTTCAGTCAACTTTCTCTCTTCGTATACCTCACTGTGAATCAACTGACTCGGTCCATTCATATAAACGGCCAATTGTCCAAACTGTCACAGGTAGAGAAAAATATACGATAGATGGCAGAAAATAATTTTCCCTTAGTTGTAAAACAGAAGAATTAAGACAGCGGAGCGGCACAACAGAAACTAATACCCGATTCAAACGTCGAACTTTTCATGCGCCGAACGCAATTGAAACAAAATTAAGATAATTAGGCGGCTTCTTTTGATTTAATTAGGTTCGGCGCATGAAAAGTTCGACGTTTGAATAGCCCAGTTTCGTATTCGAAAAAATACGAAAATTACCTACAACAACTACACAATACGCAGAGTTGTGAATAGCCCACTTTCTCGCTGGTATTTAAGAATGTTTAACTTCAGAATGAGGCTAACCCTGCGTACATGCGTCTGTATTCATTGCATTCAGCGGTAATTTTCGAATACGAAACTGGACTATTCAAACGTCGAACTTTTCATTTCTGACCGACTCAAATTGTATTTTGGACAACCGGCCTCGTTCTGTTACCATTGTTCGGTCGCGCTCGGTTGCATGAGCTGCACCCGGGGGATACTTACATGAAAAATGGGTATGTATGTGAGGTCAAGAGGCTCAAATCCTGACCCAGCTGGGAAAGGCTTTACTGGACGGCAATCAAACTTCCACTGGCGGCTGTTTTAGAAAGATCGATACAGGAGTTGGAAAATATCGTTTACAAACAGGTTTTGCTATAACAACACTACCGATCTCGTACAAGTGCCTCTAAATAAATGAAGTCAGATATGTTTTCCATCCAATACAACCACGTGATCGTATTGCTGCAGAAGGTCCATTGCGCGCGCAACATTGACAGTAATGTTGCAAAAGGAGGATTGAATTCTACTTCAGTCTACAACATTCCACACAATAAATTTGCTAACCCGAGGTTAAATTGTACAGATTATATAGTTACAGATTTAGCGGCCGTAATCAATTACCCTTTCTTCAAACAACCGTACCGTGTTCTGATGCTTTGGGGTAGTTTTTTCTCGCCAGCACTTTACCTCTCGCGTAAAGTTAAAATATAACTTCTGGTACGCTAGTGTTTCTTTACAGTATGCATGACCTTAGCTTACCTTGGGTACAATGTACAGTGACAGCTAGTTAGTAAGTCGCTTTCCCGTACGCTAGTGTTTCTTTACAGTATGCACCTTAGCTTACCATGGGTACAATGTAGTATAATGACAGCTAGTTAGTAAGTTGCTTTCCCGTACGGCGGAGGCCTCCCTTACATAGGAATGCCTGATAGGTTGTCGTATGGTGGCGGTGGCGATTCATTAACAGCGGACCCTGGTATGTCGCAGGGGGCTAGTGCTGGGCTCGGCCTATGCATCTCTTGTGGATAATGATGGGTTTGTAGTGCAGGTGCTGGCTGTCGTCTCTTGAGGATTAAGATGACCAGGACCACCACCAGCAGTACACCACCAATGGAACATGTAATCACGATGATATTAGTTGTTTTACTTGTATCGCCTGTGAGATTTGTAAGATAAGTTAATGCTGTAGTAGACGGTTCATGTTATTACGATAAGGCACGAACGTGTTTTGTGTCTACTGCTTCTACTAGAGCAGAAACTATTTCAATGTAACAGCATGCCGTACCGAGTAACTGTACCTGTACTAACTAAGACCAACTAACTAACTAATAACAACAATGATTATGATAATAACAGCAATGACGATGATGAACACAACAATGATGATGACGGCGATATACTCGAGGTATATCAAAGGCCTATAGGTTCACTTTTTTACATAAAGGTAATTAGCAAAGAGTAAGTGTTTGTAAGTCTGGGCGGCACACCCTAAACCCCCGGGAAGCACTTGTATAATAAATAGGTACGTGTGTGCGACCATGGTGTCCAGAACCGGATCTAGTTTTACGAGAAAAAATAGCTCCAAAACCCAGCCGGATTTCCAAGTTATTATGAGAACGAACGCGGATTTTTCCCCTTGTTTGATTATTCTGAATTGTCTATAACCCAGAATTTCACATATTTTTACGAAAACCCGGAACCGGAAATCGAAATTTGGTTCAACCCCAGACCCGGTACAGCCGAACATAATCCTTACGTCATAACTGAACAAGAGTTTCCCCATTCTCCCCCCCCCCCCCCCCCCCCGGGTCCGGCCTAAATCTGCGGAAAAGGTAACGACTAGTCAAGTCTGCTGCTCTTACCTGGCCTGTCTGTGGTAGGGTTTTGTGCTTCCGTGTTATCAACTGGTGCAACTGTTACCCCAGTCGGTGTGATGGCGACAAAATTGAGTTGAAATCCTCTCTTCCTTATGGCATTGTTAGATTTAAATACCACTCTAATGCTTCTTTCTCTCGAATTATAAACGGGTGGAATACTGTTTCCGCAATAAGTTCCAGCTACAGAAGCGGTTGACAGGTGCCCATCAAAAAGCCTGACAAAGTCACACGTACAGTTTGTTGTACTTTCTCGACACCATTCTATGTCCATGGCGGTGAACTCGAGTCTGATTCGATGATGAATAATAACCCTGACGATCCACTCGCATTCAACGTTGTTGGGGTAGTCGGTGTTTGGTTCTTCTGGGAATTTGATCGAGCCGTATAACGCTCCTCTGTAGTCTCCAATATGAACTATGTCCCGGCACACTGCAGGACAAGAAGATAGTTCTTACTAAAACAGGTTACATAATTCATAACGTAGTAGTCCTCACTTCATATTGAAGAGACATGATCGGAATATTAATTGAGGGAGAAATCATAAACCTGAGTCGATAAATAGATAAAAACCATCAAATATTTTCTTTCGCGCGTGAGTGGTGGTAAGGCGCTTGGGAACTTTCATTTATTCTGTTTTACCACTCGAAGGTGGATGGAGAACCTCAACAGGCTTAATAAAAGCACTTCTATATATTGAGGTCTCCGAGGGCCTACAATTTATCGTCTTTATCCGAGAAGACGTGAAGGTCTATATAACCATTTGCAGTTCGATTACAAAGGCAGCACATTCTACTCAGTTATTTTAAGACCCTGAGTGTTGGTCCGGCCGGGGTTTGAACCCGCGACGGTACTTTTAGCCTCTCGAAAAATGATCACTGCATATTTCAACGCCACAAGTAGGTTACTGTGTTTTTTCATGTTTAATATATATAGATAGATAGATGGTTAGATAGATAGATAGATAGTTAGATAGTTACGTAGTTAGATAGTTACTGATAGTTAGATGGTTAGATGGTTGGAGGGTTAGATAGTTAGATAGTTAGATAGTTAGATAGTTAGATAGTTAGATAGTTAGATAGATAGATAGATAGATGGTTAGATAGATAGATAGTTAGATTCATATTCCTTTTTGTAACCTTGTCGTGTTCCTTTTCGTAACCTTGGTCCTTTTTGTAACCGAATTTTGGTTACAATAAGGAACATGTTCCTTTTTGTAACTATGGTTGGGTTACAAAAAGGAACATGTGTTCCTTTTTGTAACTCAGTGTTCCTTTTTGTAACCTTGTTGTGTTCCTTTTTGTAACCTTGGTCCTTTTTGTAACTCAACCATAGTTACAAAAAGGAACATGTGTTCCTTTTTGTAACTTGAATATGTTACAAAAAGGACTATGTGTGAATATGCAATAAGTTACAATGAAGAAATGAGATTTATGAAATATAAGAGGAGTTAATTTAATTTGCAATAGAATTACTCGTTTCACAACAATAGAATTTAGGAAAAAGACGTTTAGTATGTCTTTTTAAGGAATCAGGAAAAATAGCATTTTCGGTCTCTTTCTTTGTCAGCACATACGTCGTATTAGTTATTGTTTAAGATAGGAAAGTGTGCGAACCCTGTGTGACGTACGGCGTATTAGTTATTGTTTAAGATAGGAAAGTGTACGAGCCCTGTGTGACGTACGGCGTATTAGTTATTGTTTAAGATAGGAAAGTGTACGAACCCTGTGCGACGTACGGCGTATTAGTTATTGTTTAAGATAGGAAAGTGTGCGAACCCTGTATGACGTACAGCTTTTTGGTTATTGTTTAAGATAGGAAAGTGTGCGAACCCTGTGCGACGTACGGCGTATTAGTTATTGTTTAAGATAGGAAAGTGTGCGAACCCTGTGTGACGTACGGCGTATTAGTTATTGTTTAAGATAGGAAAGTGTGCGAACCCTGTGTGACGTACGGCGTATTAGTTATTGTTTAAGATAGGAAAGTGTGCGAACCCTGTGTGACGTACGGCGTATTAGTTATTGTTTAAGATAGGAAAGTGTGCGAACCCTGTGTGACGTACGGCGTATTAGTTATTGTTTAAGATAGGAAAGTGTGCGAACCCTGTGTGACGTACGGCGTATTAGTTATTGTTTAAGATAGGAAAGTGTACGAACCCTGTGCGACGTATTGTCGAATATTCTTGATTTGCTACACGATGCGCACGTGCATGAGTAACTTTTGGGCATTTTAGAGTGTTACGGAAAAAAAAAAAAACTCTAACACGTTTCATGTTATTGCTTTCATTCTGTTATATGTTATTGTCCGATAAGGTAGCAATGTAATGCACGACAAATGTTTGGCAGCCCTGGTACTCAGGAGCTGGAATTTTAATTCGCACGGACTAGATAGATTAGGACAAAAACTCGTGTTTTTCCGATTAACTTCAATAACACATTTTGCAACATAAATCACTGTAAATTCTTCACAATTTGTCCAAAAGCTTTTAAATTTGCATAACATTATCTATAACTATCGCTTTTCATTCTCTGTAAATGACATTGCCGTAGCTGGTAAAATATAAGAGTGACATTATTTTTTATGAGTGCATACGATTTTTGCATACTTCGAAATCTTGTAAAACCATACTCCAGTATGAATTGCATGTGTCGACACTGGATGTTTCGAATTCGACTTTCAAACCGAAATCAAAAGCTTTCCGGTAACTAGAGGGCCAAAATGTACGTTGCTTAGGGTGATATATCCCCTCGCTTCCGCGTATTTTCGAATTTAAAACGTTTTCCCTGACAGAAACCGGGACAGTGTTCCTTTTTGTAACATTTTTGCACTCAAGCAGGCCATTTTTAGGGAAAGAAAACATATTATCTCAAACTTTTCATATTGCAGATAGACAACATTTCTATCTATCTTTTACCGCAAAAACAGTTTTTCCAAAGTGTTCTACGTAGTAGAGAGCCAACTTCTAAAAAATGTTACAAATATTTTGAAAGTTCTGATAATTGCACGAGCATTTAGGCGAGTGCAATTTGATAACTTTCAAAATATCACTCAGTGCCCATAAATCACGTATAGCACGAGCCGTTCATGCGATTTTTTGTTTATAATATACTGAGCAAACATTTGCTAATGAGCGTGCGACCGGACACTTTATAACCGTATAACGGTTTTTCTCCGGGTTCTCCGGTTTTCCTCGCTCCTCAAAAATCAACACGTGAGCTTGAATGTAGCGAGTAGAGAATATATGAGTGTAATGTGAGCGTGTGTGGAGGGAACCGGTACGGAAGAGCCCCTCACGCGAGTGCCTGGTTGTAAAACAGTATTAGTTCAGGTAGTTATTAGTTTTGTGCACTGCATGGTCACTCACCGATCACAATCCACATATTTTGTTGAGTATATAAATAACGGATGACTGGGATTCTCTTATCCTATACTGATGAGTAGTAAAGACTGGTTTTCACTAGAGACATAACAACAAGCCACATACGCAGACGCAGTGAATGCATTAATATTGATCATTAGCGGCACTTGTTCTTCGGCACAGATGTGATCAGTGCGTCTGCGTAATTGTTGCCTGTGCTTAATTACGCTTATGTCGCTTGTGAAAACCCTGGCTTAAAAGAAAATGCAGCAGCTATAATTACTGACAAAATGCTTAACAAAAAGATGACTCGGCCTGGACAAGAAAATGGACTTCTTGGGGTCTGAGAATTTCATTGGAAGCTGAGTTGCTCATCACTGCGCATGCTCACCTGTCCCAGCACGGATAACTATGAACACCACTGTAATAAAACATAAAATCAACAATGTTAAATACACCTCAAATATCAGATCCGATATGTGCTAAATCAATTTTACACTTTCATATGATCATTACAAGATCTATATATATATATATATACTGGTGCTATAAAATAGGTAATATTAGGATAATAAGGGTTATCCAAAAATATTGCATTTTGCTGAGTATCCAACTTGCACTCAAAGTAGTCCAAATAACACCGGGGAGAGCCTGGGACGAGTACAAATATATTGTTGTAATGTACAGTAGTTATTTGTACTCTAGAAACTCGCCTTTTTATTATTTAGAGAGAACAAGTTGGATAATAAATATCTTATCAGGCAGTTTAGTGCTTTTAGATCTTTTTCGCCATAATTGTATACCCTCTCCTGTATGTGAGTGTGGATACCAGCGGGAAACTATCAAACATTACCTGTTATATTGTCCCCGTTTCGAAGCCCATCGCTCTCGTTTACTTACCTCGGCTGCAGAGTGCCTAAATAATTTCTGGTCTAATTCTAACGAATCTGACAAGCTAATGTTTTTACTTCGTGGATGTACCAATGTTGACTTTAATTCAAATTGTAAATTATTCCTTGCTGTTCAAGACTTTATTTCCGCTACATCTCGCTTTTCAGTTCATATGTAATGTTATTTATTTTCTGTTGTTTCTGTTTTGCTCCCAACTTCCTCTGTTGAAATGTGTGCAATAGTTGTACGAGAGCCTCCCAGATGAGCTTCTGCTCTTGGGGCAATTGTATGGAATAAATATGTTTAAATAAAAAAAATAAAAAATTAAAAAAGTTTAGTGCGTAGTATGGCGGATATTTTAGCTCGACGCCAAGTTGTATTTTGACTCGTAAAAATGTCCACACACTAATCTGCCTGATATATAACACACTAAACTGTCTAAAAATATACACATATACTACACACAATCGCTTCACTGGTTAGCCAGTCAGTTGGTAGCCGGCACGGTCTAGAGTGCGGAAGGTCAGGGGTTCGAATCCCAGCCGCGTCCTTGGGCAGGGACGTATCATAATAAGCCATTGGCCTTGACTCCTTCCTCTTCTAATATACGTGACGAGGGGTACGTGAAAGAACCTGTTGTGTTATTTCGAGAAAGAGTAGGGGATTGTCTCCCGACACAACAGCCTGGTATTCTGAGGTACTTAGTAACAATCACTCATGATTGTAAACTGCAAGGCAGCACATTTCGCCACAATAGCAGTCCGTATCATAATAATACGGCCTTCATTTGTGAAGCGCATTTGAATATATTTATATATAATTTGCGCTATATAAATGAATACCTTTACACTCAACTGTCTAATAAGATATATGTACTACACACTAAACTGTCTAATAAGATATATATACTACACACTAAGATATCTAATAAGATATATATACTACACACTAAACTGTCTAATAATAAGATATTTATACTACACACTATTAACTGTCTAATAAGATATATTATCAAACTCATTAATAATTCATGAAGCAAAAACAAAGGAAATCAATGAGCGTAGAGGGATCTGTAAATCTGATACAGATTTCGTCCTGATTTACATAAACTTTTGCTTCGATTTTCTCGGCCAAAATAAGTCGTATCGCCAAAAAACTGAAAACATGACTCTCTACATCTAGACGCTTTCAGCTCGAGTTTGTAAATCGGATAAAGATCAGCCGCTCATTCTTTATCTAACACATATATACTAGCTACACACTAAACTGTCTGATAAGATATATATATACTACACAATAAACTGTCTGATAAGATATAATATATACTAGCTACACACTAAACTGTCTGATAAGACATATATACTACACACTATTATAACTGTCTAATAAGATATAATATATACTAGCTACACACTAAACTGTCTGATAATATATATACTACACACTATTAACTGTCTAATAAGATATAAGATATATACTACACACTAAACTGTCTGATAAGATATATATACTACACACTATTAACTGTCTAATAAGATATAATATATACTAGCTACACACTATTAACTGTCTGATAATATATATACTACACACTAAACTGTCTGATAAGATATATATATACTACGTCAACCATCCTTCCGAAGCCAGTTGCACGCAACCTTGGCGTTGCGGTGGATTGTCATCTACAGATGACGAATCACGTAAATAATATTTGTAAGTCAGCCTTCTTCTCTATTAGGAACATTGGCAGAATACGAAAACATCTCAACCAAGAAAACTGTGAAAGGCTTGTGCACGCATTCATCACATCCAAGCTAGACTCCTGTAATAGCCTTCTCTTTGGACTACCAGACACGCAAATTGACAAGCTTCAACGAGTTCAAAATGCTGCTGCAAGGCTAATCTTAGGTGTAAAGAAGAATGATCACATAACTCCTGTTCTGCAGAGCCTTCATTGGCTACCTGTACGAGCTAGGATTGACTTTAAGACTTTACTACTCACATATAAGGCTCTTCACAATCAAGCTCCTGCATATATATCAGAACTCTTAATCGTATACCAACCTCGACGTTCTCTCAGATCTGCTTCACAAAACCTTCTCACAGTACCAACATCGAACACTAAGTCCTATGGTGATAGATCTTTTTCAGTTGCTGCTCCCAAACTCTGGAACTCCCTGCCATCACACATTAGATGTGCAGATACTCTTAGTTTATTTAAGTCCTCTCTCAAGACCCACCTTTTTCGTGAATATTTTCTTATTTTATAACATATTGTATATTGGTTAGCTTTTTAATATATTTAAGTGTAGTTTTTCATTATTGTAAAGCATTGAGACTTAGTGTAATGCTCTATATATTATTATTATTATTATTATTACGTACACACTATTAACTGTCTAATAAGATATAATTATATTATACTTAAGCTACACACTAAACTGTCTGATAAGATATATATACTACACACTATTAACTGTCTAATAAGATATAATATATACTAGCTACACACTAAACTGTCTGATAAGATATATATACTACACACTATTAACTGTCTAAAAAGATATAAGATATACTAGCTACACACTAAACTGTCTAATAAGATATATATACTACACGCTATTAACTGTCTTATAAGATATAAGATATACTAGCTACACACTAAACTGTCTCATAATATATATACTACACACTAAACTGTCTGATAAGATATATATACTACACACTATTAACTGTCTAATAATATATAATATATACTAGCTACACACTAAACTGTCTGATAAGATATATATACTACACACTATTAACTGTCTAATAAGATATAAGATATACTAGCTACACACTAAACTGTCTAATAAGATATATATACTACACGCTATTAACTGTCTAATAAGATATAATTATACTAGCTACACACTAAACTGTCTGATAAGATATATATACTACACACTATTAACTGTCTAATAATATATAATATATACTAGCTACACACTAAACTGTCTGATAAGATATATATACTACACACTATTAACTGTCTAATAAGATATAATATATACTAGCTACACACTAAACTGTCTGATAATATATATACTACACACTATTAACTGTCTAATAAGATATAATATATACTAGCTACACACTAAACTGTCTGATAAGATATATATACTACACACTATTAACTGTCTAATAAGATATAAGATATACTAGCTACACACTAAACTGTCTAATAAGATATATATACTACACGCTATTAACTGTCTAATAAGATATAATATAATTATACTAGCTACACACTAAACTGTCTGATAAGATATATATACTACACACTATTAACTGTCTAATAAGATATAATATATACTAGCTACACACTAAACTGTCTGATAAGATATATATACTACACACTATTAACTGTCTAATAATATATAATATATACTAGCTACACACTAAACTGTCTGATAATATATATACTACACACTATTAACTGTCTAATAAGATATAAGATATACTAGCTACACACTAAACTGTCTGATAATATATATACTACACACTATTAACTGTCTAATAAAGATATAATATATACTACACACTAAACTGTCTGATAATATATATATACTACACACTATTAACTGTCTAATAAGATATAATATATACTAGCTATACACACTAAACTGTCTGATAAGATATATATACTACAGTCACTATTAACTGTCTAATAATATATAATATATACTAGCTACACACTAAACTGTCTGATAATATATATACTACACACTATTAACTGTCTAATAATATATAAGATATACTAGCTACACACTAAACTGTCTGATAATATATATACTACACACAATTAACTGTCTAATAAGATATAAGATATATACTACACACTAAACTGTCTGATAAGATATATATACTACACACTATTAACTGTCTAATAAGATATAATATATACTAGCTATACACACTAAACTGTCTGATAAGATATATACTACACACTATTAACTGTCTAATAAGATATAAGATATATACTACACACTAAACTGTCTGATAAGATATATATACTACACACTATTAACTGTCTAATAAGATATAATATATACTAGCTACACACTAAACTGTCTGATAAGATATATACTACACACTAAACTGTCTGATAAGATATATATACTACGCGTACACTATTAACTGTCTAATAAGATATAATATATACTAGCTACACACTAAACTGTCTGATAAGATATATATACTACACACTATTAACTGTCTAATAAGATATAATATATACTAGCTACACACTAAACTGTCTGATAAGATATATATACTACACACTATTAACTGTCTAATAAGATATAATATATACTAGCTACACACTAAACTGTCTGATAAGATATATTATACTATACACTAAACTGTCTGATAATATATATATACTACACACTATTAACTGTCTAATAAGATATAATATATACTAGCTATACACACTAAACTGTCTGATAAGATATATATACTACGTACTGTTTAAAACACGAACAGCAGTGTTTTATCAAGTTTAAAAATTCGAGGGCGAAGCCCGAGAATTTTTAGACTTGATAAAACACGTGCTGTGAGTGTTTTAAACGGCTTCAAAAAGCTTTAAGAATGCAATGAAAGAAAGACGCACATCTCAAGGGAATAGTTACTTAATGAACCATTGAACCTTTGTATTCACAACGCCATGCAAAATATTCGAGTAATCACCGCCTGCAAGTACGAACATCTCAAGGGAATGACATGAAGAAATTACCATACTATGTTGTTTGAAGCGGCGTTTCGCAATGCACTTGAAGGATTTGGTGTCGTGGCTTACCTCGATAAAGTTCAAGACTTGGAAAGCGATGTGACTGACATGACGGCAGACTCTAAATGTTTGACTCCGGCACAAAATATGTAAGTTTAATGGACGTTTTTATTATTTTACGGCTTTGAGTTTGGTTTCATAATTGGAACTAAACAGTGGCTCGGTAAACAAGTAATGGTAGTTGGATAACTTCATTTTAAAAATATTTTCTGTGTATCTCGGTAGTCTGCTGATATTAGTAAATTTAGTGCAAAATGTATTATCTAGGTACCTTATGTTCCGTGTACTTTTTGCTATCTTTGGGTCTTTATCAGTGAATTCTTAATTAGGATGAAACTTTATATAAAATTTCATGTTCATTAGTATTCTTTATATAAAACGTTCATCCTAATTAGCAATTCAATGAGAAAGCTGAAACATCAATAGAAATTCCATTGTCTCAATCATTAACCCCGTTTACCCCTGGGACAAAATTCAAATCCCTCCGCGGGCCTTTTAGAATGATGAGATTTTATCAGGTATAAAGGAGCATGCACGTGACTGATTTGCTTCATCTGATTGGACAAAATGCTCATTAATTATTCATGAGCTTTTGAAACACTATTAACTGTCTAATAAGATATAATATATACTAGCTACACACTAAACTGTCTGATATTTCAAAAGAGGTTGTCCCGGACAAACGGCCGAAAGACAAGCGACATTCCGAGAATGAACAATGGATTGTGGTTATAGAGCGGTTTTTAGTTGAGTGTAGTAAAACCAAACACAAATTATCAACAGCCAGCCAATCATAGGAGCGAGTAATCACAAGTAACTCATAAATGGCTTCCCTGTGAGCCAATGACAAACCAAGCAAAGGTAAAACCAATTTGCGTTTGGTTTTACTTTGGATTCCGGATTGGTTGGTTTACTTTCTCAGCCAATAGGAGAGCTTAGTAAACGCAAAACCAAAACACTTCCGAAACTCAATTAAAATCCGCTCTAACTGTCATGCTGTGTGACACGGATAAACTACAGTGTGATTCGAAAATAGATTCGCAGGGGACAATTCATGCTTTTGACCAAAAACAAACGAATTCACAAAACTTTCAGCTACAACCACAATCCATTTCGGTGTGGGAACAGCCGCCGCTCGTCGTTAACTCGAATCCGTAGGCTAGTCTGGGAATGTCGCTTGGCTGTGACAGCCTTTTTCAAAATAGGTGTATGTATTGAATTTGCCATTCCTTATTTCGTACAGTAGCACACGATTTTGATTCTATTGCCGTATGGATTAAAGCCACTGCATCATGACATCATGTCACGTTGTCTCACTGACTGTGGCGCAATGTGCGTAACGCAACACACTTAAAATCTCGCAACTGAATTCGTTGGCATCAAAAGTGTCATAAATGTCCATGTTACTCCTTTTGGAACCCATGCTTGATTATGTATCTACTGACTGAGGTGTTTTCATGCTACAGTAGTTCGTTTTGTACTAGTAAGGGTTAACGTTTTCTCGTTCGTTCAGGTTCCGTTCTTCCTGTAATTATCGTTCCAAATGTTGTCGTTGACGCTACATTCTGCTTGTCGTGTCATTATTAATTGTATTAGATAATTTAAAAATGAGAACTAATAGTCGCCCAATAAGATCCCTAGTTAAATTTATACGAGGAAACCAAAATATATCGTTTTGGAACAGCCAAACATCCGATCGCTACACAATAAACCACTCACCTGCACACAGGAACGTCAGACATATGTAAATCTTCATCGTTATTGACGAGGACGTCGACAGGTCTATTTCATGCATTGATATATTAGAATACGTATAAACTCGTGGTATGACTTGTGACACATGCTTTTAGCCGTCCCTGTGTCCGTGTAACATGAATTAATGGGGGTATTGACAGAGTAAGCGATGCGTTGCAAGACGTTGTTTTGTTTATATCATGTAGAGAAAAGTTATACATATTTAAATTTAAATTTATACATATTCTATCTTATTTGTGTTCGTGTTTTCTGTTGTAGTTTTTTGTGTGACTGCCGCATCTGGTCACGCAATGGATGTTTATGTTTTTGCTGATGCGATAAATCAGTTTAATAACACAACGAGTTGGATCCATAGGACAATGTATTAATGATGCCGATATAACAAAAAAAACTCTCAATTTCTAACGAGACTTGAAACAACCATGGGGGCTGATCAAAGCCAGGTCCCGGCTAATCCACAGATCGAATTGGAATTTAGCATGTTGGTTTTGTTGAGGGAGGAAAACCGGAGGACCTGGAGACAAACCCTCGGAGCAAGGCGAGATTCCAACAAACTCAACTCACTCACATACAGAGGTGACAGGCAAAGCGGTTAACCACTGCCGGCCACCTTGGCTCCCCACCAGGCTAACACCTTGAACACTGTGGCCGGTAGTCAAATATAGAATATGCTAATGTATCTTGTTAATAGCCTAACTTAAAGCCTTGGTCAAACGGTTTCAACATCTGTACAACATTTGTTCGAAAACCCGATGTCGAAACCGCTAACATTGGCTATCCACATTGTTGAAAGGCCGGCGTTGAAAGATGTCGAAAGCATACAGATCACCCAATCGATATAAAAAAATAATATTTAGTCGAGTTTGATATCGTATTTTGGTGAACAATATACTCAGGTAAAAAGTATGAACCATAAACGATACGACCAAATGGTTTTCTGGGAAGACAGCACTTTCAATATTTCCCTCCCAGATAATCTGTTAAAGTTAATAACAACGAATGATTACCATTCATCAGGTATTTTTGAAGGTAGCAAAATGCTGCTTTGATCGAGCGCTACGAATTGCGTAATTTCCCGGTTTCCAACTCGTGTCTACCCAGGGTGCAGCGGGCCTTTTCGCTAAGTTTACAAACATAAAGAGCGCCGTAGGTGCGCATGCGGAGAAGAACCTCTGGAACGGAGCGCGCTAGGTCTTACTGTTCTCGATGCATGGACTTCGATCCAAAGCGTAACATTTTGATTGACACAATCTAAGCCAATACAAAAAGTGGTAATTACACTCGTGTCAGTCTTGTTCCTCGTGAAATGACAAGCCCACGTCCAGCGCACGTGAATACCATGCACGATGCCAGGGCCTGACGTTCTTCTCTTCGTCCTCTTCCAAATAACAGGGGCACCCAACGAGTGCTTTTTGAAATTCGTTTGAAACCAGTTGTCTGCAGCTCATCTAGCCATTTTAAGGCGCCTACTATGTCTTCTGACGTATTCTAGAAAGCTATTAGCTGTTCGGATTTTCTAGGTGGAAATCGCGTCAACCGAAAATACTATGGCAAAATATTCCCGGCCTACGAATTTGTTAGTAGTCTAGAACAGAAACAAGAATTTTCTAGCCCAAGTAACTTCATGTTGCAAAGTTTTGTGGAGGTACGAATTTTTTAGGGATTCTTTTTTCCTTTAGGCAATTCTTAGGGAATGAAAATGTGTTGTTCTGACTCTATTGATCAGACGAATTGGGAAGTACGAATAATTTAGGGGAAACCTTTTAGTCTCCCTTTTCTTCTATAATTTTCTAGGGATTGAAAACAAATTTTCTAGCCAGTATTTCAGAAAACAATTTTCTAGGGACAATTTTTTCAAATCCTGAAGTTTTAGACTAACTTACTCTCCCGAACAGCTTTTTAACCGAAAACTTCGTTGGGTGCCCTTGAAATAAGCAACAACGTCAAGCTTGACGGCTCTGTTGGTGGGATTGGGTGTCCATAGATACATATATGTACATGACGCTACAACTACATATTAAACTAAATATGTGCTTATAAGTACAAACAGTGCAACAACAAAAAAGTAAATAGTCTTCATAGCTTGAAGCTGAGCTCGAAAGGAGTCCAGCGAAGGAGCAATTACAACTGACTCAGGGAGCGAATTCCGTTTATTCCGTTTATAACGTTGATAAGCCGCTGGCCTTGTCTCATTCTACTTCTAATCAGTATTTGAAGGGGACGTGAAAGAACCTGTTGTACTACTCGAAAAAGAAAAGAGGATTGTCGCCCGGTACAGCAGCCTGACCATTGCACTAACCACACATTCAACATTGTAAACTGCGTGGCAGCCATTCGTGCCGTAATAGCAGTCCGAAAAAATCACTGACAGCATATGTCAGTAAAATGTAAAGCGCCATGAGACTGTGGTGTATGACGCTACATAAATATGGCCTACTGTTATTATTATTAATCCAATCTCTAATTGTTCGTGAAAATGATGCAATGAGTATGCCGAGTAGCTCTTATTCGCTCGGCTATATCAGACAGCCTGGCACTCCATTTCTGAGAGGTTCTTCGCGTGCCTTCGATGCGCTTAATGTCAGTAAACTTAGCGAGAAGGACCGCTGGCACCCAGGGTGACTCAGTCGTGTCGAATGATCTGGGATTAGAGGTTAGTTGTTAAGGCGTTAGACTGATAATCCAATGTGCTCTGCACGCATGAGTTCGAATCCCATCCTCGTCGAACTTTCGGTTTTCTTACGAATTACAAATGCGGAGATTTTTTTCGCGCGGAAAATGAGAGGAGATTGTGCCGTAGATTTGAAAAAATGTTGTGCATGTTCTACCCGAAATCGAACTTTCGCTTTCTTGCGTATTACAAAAATTTGGAGATGGTTTTGTTTATAATCTCAATAATTGTTATTTTACGCGCGGTGCCCAATGAGTGGTCCCGTGGGTTCCAGAAGCTCTATTTTCTCTATTCGTCAAAGATAAGGCGGGAAGCTAATGGCCACTACTATGCGACGACAAATGAGCTTCTAGTGAGAGGCTCTGGAGCGAATCAGTGTAAATGAGTGGAGAGTAACTATGATGATAATGAAAATACTACTTACAAATCTCGCCGGAATGACGAGGTGGCCGAGTGGTTAAGGCGTTGGACTGCTAATCCAATGTGCTCTGCACGCGAGGATTCGAATCCCATCCTCGTCGAATGTTTGGTTTTATAGCGCATTACGACTGCGAAGATATTTTGGTTCATTATTTCTAGAATTGAAAAAAAAATTCACTCGGATAATGAGACTAGATTGTGCCGTAAGTTTGAGAAAAGGTCGCGTGTGTCTTACCGGGGAAATAAACCTAGCGCACATCTGTTTTACTAACTTTTATTTTATGTTTACAGCCTTTTTCTTCAATTAAAAGAGAGGTGTTTTTTATTGATTAACGTATAGCTATGATGATTATGAAAATAGTACTTTACATTCTCACATAAATGACGAGGTGGCCGAGTGGTTAAGGCGTTGGACTGCTAATCCATTGTGCTCTGCACGCGTGGGTTCGAATCCCATCCTCGTCGAATGTTTGGTTTTATTGCGCAATACGACTGCGAAGATATTTTGGTTCATTATTTCAAGAATTGAACATTTGTTTTACTCGGATAATGAGACTAGACCGTGCCGTAAGTTTGAGAAAAGGTCGCTTGTGTCTTACAGGGGAAATAAACCTAGCGCAAATCTGTTTTACTAACTTTCATTTTATGTTTACAGCGTTTTTGTTCGATTAAAAGAGAGTTTTGTTTATTGATTAGCGTATACCTATGATGATTATGAAAATAGTACTTGATATTCTCACATAAATGACGAGGTGGCCGAGTGTTTAAGGCTTTGGACTTCTAATCCAATTTGCTCTGCACGCGTGGGTTCGAATCCCATCCTCGTCGAATGTTTGGTTTTAGTGCGCATTATGACTGCGAAGATATTTTGGTTCATTATTTCATGAATTGAATTATGTTTTCGGTCGGATAATGAGCGCGGATTGTGCCGTAGATTTGATAAAAGTTGTGCATGTTCTAACCGGGAAATGAAGGTAGCGCGGAGCTGTTTTAGTAACTTTCATTCTATGTTCACAGCGTTTTTGTTCGATTAAAAGAGAGTTTTGTTTATTGATTAGCGTATACCTATGATGATTATGAAAATAGTACTTGATATTCTCACATAAATGACGAGGTGGCCGAGTGTTTAAGGCTTTGGACTTCTAATCCAATTTGCTCTGCACGCGTGGGTTCGAATCCCATCCTCGTCGAATGTTTGGTTTTATTGCGCAATACGAATGCGAAGATATTTTGGTTCATTATTTCAAGAATTGAAAAAAATATTCACTCGGATAATGAGCGGAGATTGTGCCGTAAGTTTGAGAAAAGGTCGCGTATGTTCTGCCGGGGAAATAAACCTAGCGCACATCTGTTTTACTAACTTTCATTATATATTTACAGCGTTTTTGTTAAATTAAAAGAGAGGTTTTTTTATTGATTAGCGTATAGCTATGATGATTATGAAAATAGTACTTTATATTCTCACATAAATGACGAGGTGGCCGAGTTGTTAAGGTGTTGGACTGCTAATCCAATGTGCTCTGCATGCGTGGGTTCGAATCCCATCCTCGTCGAATGTTTGGTTTTATTGCGCATTACGACTGCGAAGATATTTTGGTTCATTATTTCAAGAATTGAATTATGTTTTCGCTCGGATAATAAGCGGAGGTTGTGCCGTAGATTTGATAAAAGGTTGTGCATGTATCTACCCAGGATATCAAAATACCGCGCATCTGTTTTACTAACTTTTATTTTATGTTTAAAGCCTCTTTCTTCAATTAAAAGAGATATTTGTTGATGATTTTGAAAATCGTACTTTATATTCTCACATAAATGACGAGGTGGCCGAGTGGTTAAGGCGTTGGACTGCTAATCCAATGTGCTCTGCACGCGTGGGTTCGAATCCCATCCTCGTCGAATGTTTGGTTTTATTGCGCAATACGAATGCGAAGATATTTTGGTTCATTATTTCAAGAATTGAAAAAAATATTCACTCGGATAATGAGCGGAGATTGTGCCGTAAGTTTGAGAAAAGGTCGCGTATGTTCTGCCGGGGAAATAAACCTAGCGCACATCTGTTTTACTAACTTTCATTTTATGTTTACAGCGTTTTTGTTAAATTAAAAGAGAGGTTTTTTTATTGATTAGCGTATAGCTATGATGATTATGAAAATAGTACTTTATATTCTCACATAAATGACGAGGTGGCCGAGTGGTTAAGGTGTTGGACTGCTAATCCAATGTGCTCTGCACGCGTGGGTTCGAATCCCATCCTCGTCGAATGTTTGGTTTTATTGCGCATTACGACTGCGAAGATATTTTGGTTCATTATTTCAAGAATTGAACATTTGTTTTCCTCGGATAATGAGACTAGACCGTGCCGTAAGTTTGAGAAAAGGTCGCTTGTGTCTTACCGGGGAAATAAACCTAGCGCAAATCTGTTTTACTAACTTTCATTTTATGTTTACAGCGTTTTTGTTCGATTAAAAGAGAGTTTTGTTTATTGATTAGCGTATACCTATGATGATTATGAAAATAGTACTTGATATTCTCACATAAATGACGAGGTGGCCGAGTGTTTAAGGCTTTGGACTTCTAATCCAATTTGCTCTGCACGCGTGGGTGCGAATCCCATCCTCGTCGAATGTTTGGTTTTAGTGCTCATTATGACTGCGAAGATATTTTGGTTCATTATTTCATGAATTGAATTATGTTTTCGGTCGGATAATGAGCGCGGATTGTGCCGTAGATTTGATAAAAGTTGTGCATGTTCTAACCGGGAAATGAAGGTAGCGCGCAGCTGTTTTAGTAACTTTCATTCTATGTTCACAGCGTTTTTGTTCGATTAAAAGAGAGTTTTGTTTATTGATTAGCGTATACCTATGATGATTATGAAAATAGTACTTGATATTCTCACATAAATGACGAGGTGGCCGAGTGTTTAAGGCTTTGGACTTCTAATCCAATTTGCTCTGCACGCGTGGGTTCGAATCCCATCCTCGTCGAATGTTTGGTTTTATTGCGCATTACGACTGCGAAGATATTTTGGTTCAATTTTTCAAGAATTGAATTGTGTTTTCGCTCGGATAATAAGCGGAGGTTGTGCCGTAGATTTGATAAAAGGTTGTGCATGTATCTACCCAGGATATCAAAATACCGCGCATCTGTTTTACTAACTTTTATTTTATGTTTAAAGCCTCTTTCTTCAATTAAAAGAGATATTTGTTGATGATTTTGAAAATCGTACTTTATATTCTCACATAAATGACGAGGTGGCCGAGTGGTTAAGGCGTTGGACTGCTAATCCAATGTGCTCTGCACGCGTGGGTTCGAATCCCATCCTCGTCGAATGTTTGGTTTTATTGCGCAATACGAATGCGAAGATATTTTGGTTCATTATTTCAAGAATTGAAAAAAATATTCACTCGGATAATGAGCGGAGATTGTGCCGTAAGTTTGAGAAAAGGTCGCGTATGTTCTGCCGGGGAAATAAACCTAGCGCACATCTGTTTTACTAACTTTCATTGTATGTTTACAGCGTTTTTGTTAAATTAAAAGAGAGCTTTTTTTATTGATTAGCGTATAGCTATGATGATTATGAAAATATTACTTTATATTCTCACATAAATGACGAGGTGTCCGAGTGGTTAAGGTGTTGGACTGCTAATCCAATGTGCTCTGCACGCGTGGGTTCGAATCCCATCCTCGTCGAATGTTTGGTTTTATTGCGCATTACGACTGCGAAGATATTTTGGTTCATTATTTCAACAATTGAATTATGTTTTCGCTCGGATAATGAGCCGAGGTTGTGCCGTAGATTTGATAAAAGGTTGTGCATGTATCTACCCAGGAAATCAAAATAGCGCGCATCTGTTTTACTAACTTATATTTTATGTTTACAGCCTTTTTCTTCAAAAGAGAGATTTGTTGATTGATTAGCGTATACCAATGATGATTTTGAAAATCGTACTTTATATTCTCACATAAATGACGAGGTGGCCGAGTGGTTAAGGCGTTGGACTGCTAATCCAATGTGCTCTGCACGCGTGGGTTCGAATCCCATCCTCGTCGAATGTTTGGTTTTATTGCGCAATACGAATGCGAAGATATTTTGGTTCATTATTTCAAGAATTGAAAAAAATATTCACTCGGATAATGAGCGGAGATTGTGCCGTAAGTTTGAGAAAAGGTCGTGTATGTTCTGCCGGGGAAATAAACCTAGCGCACATCTGTTTTACTAACTTATATTTTATGTGTACAGCGTTTTTGTTAAATTAAAAGAGAGGTTTTTTTATTGATTAGCGTATACCTATGATGATTATGAAAATAGTACTTTATATTCTCACATAAATGACGAGGTGGCCGAGTGGTTAAGGCGTTGGACTGCTAATCCAATGTGCTCTGCACGCGTGTGTTCGAATCCCATCCTCGTCGAATGTTTGGTTTTATTGCGCAATACGAATGCGAAGATATTTTGGTTCATTATTTCAAGAATTGAAAAAAATATTCACTCGGATAATGAGCGGAGATTGTGCCGTAAGTTTGAGAAAAGGTCGCGTATGTTCTGCCGTGGAAATAAACCTAGCGCATATCTGTTTTACTAACTTTCATTTTATGTTTACAGCGTTTTTGTTAAATTAAAAGAGAGGTTTTTTTATTGATTAGCGTATAGCTATGATGATTATGAAAATAGTACTTGATATTCTCACATAAATGACGAGGTGGCCGAGTGGTTAAGGCGTTGGACTGCTAATCCAATGTGCTCTGCACGCGTGGGTTCGAATCCCATCCTCGTCGAATGTTTGGTTTTATTGCGCATTACGACTGCGAAGATATCTTGGTTCAATTTTTCAAGAATTGAATTATGTTTTCGCTCGGATAATAAGCGGAGGTGGTGCCGTAGATTTGATAAAAGGTTGTGCATGTATCTACCCAGGATATCAAAATACCGCGCATCTGTTTTACTAACTTTTATTTTATGTTTAAAGCCTCTTTCTTCAATTAAAAGAGATATTTGTTGATGATTTTGAAAATCGTACTTTATATTCTCACATAAATGACGAGGTGGCCGAGTGGTTAAGGCGTTGGACTGCTAATCCAATGTGCTCTGCACGCGTGGGTTCGAATCCCATCCTCGTCGAATGTTTGGTTTTATTGCGCAATACGAATGCGAAGATATTTTGGTTCATTATTTCAAGAATTGAAAAAAATATTCACTCGGATAATGAGCGGAGATTGTGCCGTAAGTTTGAGAAAAGGTCGTGTATGTTCTGCCGGGGAAATAAACCTAGCGCACATCTGTTTTACTAACTTATATTTTATGTGTACAGCGTTTTTGTTAAATTAAAAGAGAGGTTTTTTTATTGATTAGCGTATACCTATGATGATTATGAAAATAGTACTTTATATTGTCACATAAATGACGAGGTGGCCGAGTGGTTAAGGCGTTGGACTGCTAATCCAATGTGCTCTGCACGCGTGGGTTCGAATCCCATCCTCGTCGAATGTTTGGTTTTATTGCGCATTACGAATGCGAAGATATTTTGGTTCATTATTTCAAGAATTGAATTATGTTTTCGCTCGGATAATGAGCGGAGGTTGTGCCGTAGATTTGATAAAAGGTTGTGCATGTATCTACCCAGGAAATCAAAATAGCGCGCATCTGTTTTACTAACTTATATTTTATGTTTACAGCCTTTTTCTTCAATTAAAAGAGAGATTTGTTGATTGATTAGCGTATACCAATGAGCGGAGATTGTGCAGTAAGTTTGAGAAAAGGTCGCGTATGTTCTACCGGGGAAATAAACCTAGCGCACATCTGTTTTACTAACTTTCATTTTATGTTTACAGCGTTTTTTTTAAATTAAAAGAGAGGTTTTTTTTTTTATTAGCGTATAGCTATGATGATTATGAAAATAGTACTTGATATTGTCACATAAATGACGAGGTGGCCGAGTGGTTAAGGCGTTGGACTGCTAATCCAATGTGCTCTGCACGCGTGGGTTCGAATCCCATCCTCGTCGAATGTTTGGTTTTATTGCGCATTACGACTGCGAAGATATTTTGGTTCAATTTTTCAAGAATTGAATTACGTTTTCGCTCCGATAATAAGCGGAGGTTGTGCCGTAGATTTGATAAAAGGTTGTGCATGTATCTACCCAGGATATCAAAATACCGCGCATCTGTTTTACTAACTTTTATTTTATGTTTAAAGCCTCTTTCTTCAATTAAAAGAGATATTTGTTGATGATTTTGAAAATCGTACTTTATATTCTCACATAAATGACGAGGTGGCCGAGTGGTTAAGGCGTTGGACTGCTAATCGAATGTGCTCTGCACGCGTGGGTTCGAATCCCATCCTCGTCGAATGTTTGGTTTTATTGCGCAATACGAATGCGAAGATATTTTGGTTCATTATTTCAAGAATTGAAAAAAATATTCACTCGGATAATGAGCGGAGATTGTGCCGTAAGTTTGAGAAAAGGTCGCGTATGTTCTGCCGGGGAAATAAACCTAGCGCACATCTGTTTTACTAACTTTCATTTTATGTTTACAGCGTTTTTGTTAAATTAAAAGAGAGGTTTTTTTATTGATTAGCGTATAGCTATGATGATTATGAAAATAGTACTTGATATTCTCACATAAATGACGAGGTGGCCGAGTGTTTAAGGCTTTGGACTTCTAATCCAATTTGCTCTGCACGCGTGGGTTCGAATCCCATCCTCGTCGAATGTTTGGTTTTATTGCGCAATACGAATGCGAAGATATTTTGGTTCATTATTTCAAGAATTGAAAAAAATATTCACTCGGATAATGAGCGGAGATTGTGCCGTAAGTTTGAGAAAAGGTCGCGTATGTTCTGCCGGGGAAATAAACCTAGCGCACATCTGTTTTACTAACTTTCATTGTATGTTTACAGCGTTTTTGTTAAATTAAAAGAGAGCTTTTTTTATTGATTAGCGTATAGCTATGATGATTATGAAAATAGTACTTTATATTCTCACATAAATGACGAGGTGTCCGAGTGGTTAAGGTGTTGGACTGCTAATCCAATGTGCTCTGCACGCGTGGGTTCGAATCCCATCCTCGTCGAATGTTTGGTTTTATTGCGCATTACGACTTCGAAGATATTTTGGTTCTTTATTTCAAGAATTGAATTATGTTTTCGCTCGGATAATGAGCGAAGGTTGTGCCGTAGATTTGATAAAAGGTTGTGCATGTATCTACCCAGGAAATCAAAATAGCGCGCATCTGTTTTACTAACTTATATTTTATGTTTACAGCCTTTTTCTTCAATTAAAAGAGAGATTTGTTGATTGATTAGCGTATACCAATGAGCGGAGATTGTGCAGTAAGTTTGAGAAAAGGTCGCGTATGTTCTACCGGGGAAATAAACCTAGCGCACATCTGTTTTACTAACTTTCATTTTATGTTTACAGCGTTTTTTTTAAATTAAAAGAGAGGTTTTTTTTTTGATTAGCGTATAGCTATGATGATTATGAAAATCGTACTTGATATTGTCACATAAATGACGAGGTGGCCGAGTGGTTAAGGCGTTGGACTGCTAATCCAATGTGCTCTGCACGCGTGGGTTCGAATCCCATCCTCGTCGAATGTTTGGTTTTATTGCGCATTACGACTGCGAAGATATTTTGGTTCAATTTTTCAAGAATTGAATTATGTTTTCGCTCCGATAATAAGCGGAGGTTGTGCCGTAGATTTGATAAAAGGTTGTGCATGTATCTACCCAGGATATCAAAATACCGCGCATCTGTTTTACTAACTTTTATTTTATGTTTAAAGCCTCTTTCTTCAATTAAAAGAGATATTTGTTGATGATTTTGAAAATCGTACTTTATATTCTCACATAAATGACGAGGTGGCCGAGTGGTTAAGGCGTTGGACTGCTAATCGAATGTGCTCTGCACGCGTGGGTTCGAATCCCATCCTCGTCGAATGTTTGGTTTTATTGCGCAATACGAATGCGAAGATATTTTGGTTCATTATTTCAAGAATTGAAAAAAATATTCACTCGGATAATGAGCGGAGATTGTGCCGTAAGTTTGAGAAAAGGTCGCGTATGTTCTGCCGGGGAAATAAACCTAGCGCACATCTGTTTTACTAACTTTCATTTTATGTTTACAGCGTTTTTGTTAAATTAAAAGAGAGGTTTTTTTATTGATTAGCGTATAGCTATGATGATTATGAAAATAGTACTTGATATTCTCACATAAATGACGAGGTGGCCGAGTGTTTAAGGCTTTGGACTTCTAATCCAATTTGCTCTGCACGCGTGGGTTCGAATCCCATCCTCGTCGAATGTTTGGTTTTATTGCGCAATACGAATGCGAAGATATTTTGGTTCATTATTTCAAGAATTGAAAAAAATATTCACTCGGATAATGAGCGGAGATTGTGCCGTAAGTTTGAGAAAAGGTCGCGTATGTTCTGCCGGGGAAATAAACCTAGCGCACATCTGTTTTACTAACTTTCATTGTATGTTTACAGCGTTTTTGTTAAATTAAAAGAGAGCTTTTTTTATTGATTAGCGTATAGCTATGATGATTATGAAAATAGTACTTTATATTCTCACATAAATGACGAGGTGTCCGAGTGGTTAAGGTGTTGGACTGCTAATCCAATGTGCTCTGCACGCGTGGGTTCGAATCCCATCCTCGTCGAATGTTTGGTTTTATTGCGCATTACGACTTCGAAGATATTTTGGTTCATTATTTCAACAATTGAATTATGTTTTCGCTCGGATAATGAGCGAAGGTTGTGCCGTAGATTTGATAAAAGGTTGTGCATGTATCTACCCAGGAAATCAAAATAGCGCGCATCTGTTTTACTAACTTATATTTTATGTTTACAGCCTTTTTCTTCAATTAAAAGAGAGATTTGTTGATTGATTAGCGTATACCAATGATGATTTTGAAAATCGTACTTTATATTCTCACATAAATGACGAGGTGGCCGAGTGGTTAAGGCGTTGGACTGCTAATCCAATGTGCTCTGCACGCGTGGGTTCGAATCCCATCCTCGTCGAATGTTTGGTTTTATTGCGCAATACGAATACGAAGATATTTTGGTTCATTATTTCAAGAATTGAAAAAAATATTCACTCGGATAATGAGCGGAGATTGTGCCGTAAGTTTGAGAAAAGGTCGCGTATGTTCTGCCGTGGAAATAAACCTAGCGCACATATGTTTTACTAACTTTCATTTTATGTTTACAGCGTTTTTGTTAAATTAAAAGAGAGGTTTTTTTATTGATTAGCGTATACCTATGATGATTATGAAAATAGTACTTTATATTTTCACATAAATGACGAGGTGGCCGAGTGGTTAAGGCGTTGGACTGCTAATCCAATGTGTTCTGCACGCGTGGGTTCGAATCCCATCCTCGTCGAATGTTTGGTTTTATTGCGCATTACGACTGCGAAGATATCTTGGTTCAATTTTTCAAGAATTGAATTATGTTTTCGCTCGGATAATAAGCGGAGGTTGTGCCGTAGATTTGATAAAAGGTTGTGCATGTATCTACCCAGGATATCAAAATACCGCGCATCTGTTTTACTAACTTTTATTTTATGTTTAAAGCCTCTTTCTTCAATTAAAAGAGATATTTGTTGATGATTATGAAAATAGTACTTTATATTCTCACATAAATGACGAGGTGTCCGAGTGGTTAAGGTGTTGGACTGCTAATCCAATGTGCTCTGCACGCGTGGGTTCGAATCCCATCCTCGTCGAATGTTTGGTTTTATTGCGCATTACGACTTCGAAGATATTTTGGTTCATTATTTCAACAATTGAATTATGTTTTCGCTCGGATAATGAGCGAAGGTTGTGCCGTAGATTTGATAAAAGGTTGTGCATGTATCTACCCAGGAAATCAAAATAGCGCGCATCTGTTTTACTAACTTATATTTTATGTTTACAGCCTTTTTCTTCAATTAAAAGAGAGATTTGTTGATTGATTAGCGTATACCAATGATGATTTTGAAAATCGTACTTTATATTCTCACATAAATGACGAGGTGGCCGAGTGGTTAAGGCGTTGGACTGCTAATCCAATGTGCTCTGCACGCGTGGGTTCGAATCCCATCCTCGTCGAATGTTTGGTTTTATTGCGCAATACGAATACGAAGATATTTTGGTTCATTATTTCAAGAATTGAAAAAAATATTCACTCGGATAATGAGCGGAGATTGTGCCGTAAGTTTGAGAAAAGGTCGCGTATGTTCTGCCGTGGAAATAAACCTAGCGCACATATGTTTTACTAACTTTCATTTTATGTTTACAGCGTTTTTGTTAAATTAAAAGAGAGGTTTTTTTATTGATTAGCGTATAGCTATGATGATTATGAAAATAGTACTTGATATTCTCACATAAATGACGAGGTGGGCGAGTGGTTAAGGCGTTGGACTGCTAATCCAATGTGCTCTGCACGCGTGGGTTCGAATCCCATCCTCGTCGAATGTTTGGTTTTATTGCGCATTACGACTGCGAAGATATCTTGGTTCAATTTTTCAAGAATTGAATTATGTTTTCGCTCGGATAATAAGCGGAGGTTGTGCCGTAGATTTGATAAAAGGTTGTGCATGTATCTACCCAGGATATCAAAATACCGCGCATCTGTTTTACTAACTTTTATTTTATGTTTAAAGCCTCTTTCTTCAATTAAAAGAGATATTTGTTGATGATTTTGAAAATCGTACTTTATATTCTCACATAAATGACGAGGTGGCCGAGTGGTTAAGGCGTTGGACTGCTAATCCAATGTGCTCTGCACGCGTGGGTTCGAATTCCATCCTCGTCGAATGTTTGGTTTTATTGCGCAATACGAATGCGAAGATATTTTGGTTCATTATTTCAAGAATTGAAAAAAATATTCACTCGGATAATGAGCGGAGATTGTGCCGTAAGTTTGAGAAAAGGTCGTGTATGTTCTGCCGGGGAAATAAACCTAGCGCACATCTGTTTTACTAACTTATATTTTATGTGTACAGCGTTTTTGTTAAATTAAAAGAGAGGTTTTTTTATTGATTAGCGTATACCTATGATGATTATGAAAATAGTACTTTATATTCTCACATAAATGACGAGGTGGCCGAGTGGTTAAGGCGTTGGACTGCTAATCCAATGTGCTCTGCACGCGTGGGTTCGAATCCCATCCTCGTCGAATGTTTGGTTTTATTGCGCAATACGAATGCGAAGATATTTTGGTTCATTATTTCAAGAATTGAAAAAAATATTCACTCGGATAATGAGCGGAGATTGTGCCGTAAGTTTGAGAAAAGGTCGCGTATGTTCTGCCGTGGAAATAAACCTAGCGCACATCTGTTTTACTAACTTTCATTTTATGTGTACAGCGTTTTTGTTAAATTAAAAGAGAGGTTTTTTTATTGATTAGCGTATACCTATGATGATTATGAAAATAGTACTTTATATTCTCACATAAATGACGAGGTGGCCGAGTGGTTAAGGCGTTGGACTGCTAATCCAATGTGCTCTGCACGCGTGGGTTCGAATCCCATCCTCGTCGAATGTTTGGTTTTATTGCGCATTACGACTGCGAAGATATCTTGGTTCAATTTTTCAAGAATTGAATTATGTTTTCGCTCGGATAATAAGCGGAGGTTGTGCCGTAGATTTGATAAAAGGTTGTGCATGTATCTACCCAGGATATCAAAATACCGCGCATCTGTTTTACTAACTTTTATTTTATGTTTAAAGCCTCTTTCTTCAATTAAAAGAGATATTTGTTGATGATTTTGAAAATCGTACTTTATATTCTCACATAAATGACGAGGTGGCCGAGTGGTTAAGGCGTTGGACTGCTAATCCAATGTGCTCTGCACGCGTGGGTTCGAATCCCATCCTCGTCGAATGTTTGGTTTTATTGCGCAATACGAATGCGAAGATATTTTGGTTCATTATTTCAAGAATTGAAAAAAATATTCACTCGGATAATGAGCGGAGATTGTGCCGTAAGTTTGAGAAAAGGTCGCGTATGTTCTGCCGTGGAAATAAACCTAGCGCACATCTGTTTTACTAACTTTCATTTTATGTTTACAGCGTTTTTGTTAAATTAAAAGAGAGGTTTTTTTATTGATTAGCGTATAGCTATGATGATTATGAAAATAGTACTTAATATTCTCACATAAATGACGAGGTGGCCGAGTGGTTAAGGCGTTGGACTGCTAATCCAATGTGCTCTGCACGCGTGGGTTCGAATCCCATCCTCGTCGAATGTTTGGTTTTATTGCGCATTACGACTGCGAAGATATCTTGGTTCAATTTTTCAAGAATTGAATTATGTTTTCGCTCGGATAATAAGCGGAGGTTGTGCCGTAGATTTGATAAAAGGTTGTGCATGTATCTACCCAGGATATCAAAATACCGCGCATCTGTTTTACTAACTTTTATTTTATGTTTAAAGCCTCTTTCTTCAATTAAAAGAGATATTTGTTGATGATTTTGAAAATCGTACTTTATATTCTCACATAAATGACGAGGTGGCCGAGTGGTTAAGGCGTTGGACTGCTAATCCAATGTGCTCTGCACGCGTGGGTTCGAATCCCATCCTCGTCGAATGTTTGGTTTTATTGCGCAATACGAATACGAAGATATTTTGGTTCATTATTTCAAGAATTGAAAAACATATTCACTCGGATAATGAGCGGAGATTGTGCCGTAAGTTTGAGAAAAGGTCGCGTATGTTCTGCCGTGGAAATAAACCTAGCGCACATCTGTTTTACTAACTTTCATTTTATGTTTACAGCGTTTTTGTTAAATTAAAAGAGAGGTTTTTTTATTGATTAGCGTATAGCTATGATGATTATGAAAATAGTACTTGATATTCTCACATAAATGACGAGGTGGCCGAGTGGTTAAGGCGTTGGACTGCTAATCCAATGTGCTCTGCACGCGTGGGTTCGAATCCCATCCTCGTCGAATGTTTGGTTTTATTGCGCATTACGACTGCGAAGATATCTTGGTTCAATTTTTCAAGAATTGAATTATGTTTTCGCTCGGATAATAAGCGGAGGTTGTGCCGTAGATTTGATAAAAGGTTGTGCATGTATCTACCCAGGATATCAAAATACCGCGCATCTGTTTTACTAACTTTTATTTTATGTTTAAAGCCTCTTTCTTCAATTAAAAGAGATATTTGTTGATGATTTTGAAAATCGTACTTTATATTCTCACATAAATGACGAGGTGGCCGAGTGGTTAAGGCGTTGGACTGCTAATCCAATGTGCTCTGCACGCGTGGGTTCGAATCCCATCCTCGTCGAATGTTTGGTTTTATTGCGCAATACGAATGCGAAGATATTTTGGTTCATTATTTCAAGAATTTTAAAAAAAATTCACTCGGATAATGAGCGGAGATTGTGCCGTAAGTTTGAGAAAAGGTCGTGTATGTTCTGCCGGGGAAATAAACCTAGCGCACATCTGTTTTACTAACTTATATTTTATGTGTACAGCGTTTTTGTTAAATTAAAAGAGAGGTTTTTTTATTGATTAGCGTATACCTATGATGATTATGAAAATAGTACTTCATATTCTCACATAAATGACGAGGTGGCCGAGTGGTTAAGGCGTTGGACTGCTAATCCAATGTGCTCTGCACGCGTGGGTTCGAATCCCATCCTCGTCGAATGTTTGGTTTTATTGCGCAATACGAATGCGAAGATATTTTGGTTCATTATTTCAAGAATTGAAAAAAATATTCACTCGGATAATGAGCGGAGATTGTGCCGTAAGTTTGAGAAAAGGTCGCCTATGTTCTGCCGTGGAAATAAACCTAGCGCACATCTGTTTTACTAACTTTCATTTTATGTTTACAGCGTTTTTGTTAAATTAAAAGAGAGGTTTTTTTATTGATTAGCGTATAGCTATGATGATTATGAAAATAGTACTTAATATTCTCACGTAAATGACGAGGTGGCCGAGTGGTTAAGGCGTTGGACTGCTAATCCAATGTGCTCTGCACGCGTGGGTTCGAATCCCATCCTCGTCGAATGTTTGGTTTTATTGCGCATTACGACTGCGAAGATATCTTGGTTCAATTTTTCAAGAATTGAATTATGTTTTCGCTCGGATAATAAGCGGAGGTTGTGCCGTAGATTTGATAAAAGGTTGTGCATGTATCTACCCAGGATATCAAAATACCGCGCATCTGTTTTACTAACTTTTATTTTATGTTTAAAGCCTCTTTCTTCAATTAAAAGAGATATTTGTTGATGATTTTGAAAATCGTACTTTATATTCTCACATAAATGACGAGGTGGCCGAGTGGTTAAGGCGTTGGACTGCTAATCCAATGTGCTCTGCACGCGTGGGTTCGAATCCCATCCTCGTCGAATGTTTGGTTTTATTGCGCAATACGAATGCGAAGATATTTTGGTTCATTATTTCAAGAATTGAAAAAAATATTCACTCGGATAATGAGCGGAGATTGTGCCGTAAGTTTGAGAAAAGGTCGTGTATGTTCTGCCGGGGAAATAAACCTAGCGCACATCTGTTTTACTAACTTATATTTTATGTGTACAGCGTTTTTGTTAAATTAAAAGAGAGGTTTTTTTATTGATTAGCGTATACCTATGATGATTATGAAAATAGTACTTTATATTCTCACATAAATGACGAGGTGGCCGAGTGGTTAAGGCGTTGGACTGCTAATCCAATGTGCTCTGCACGCGTGGGTTCGAATCCCATCCTCGTCGAATGTTTGGTTTTATTGCGCATTACGACTGCGAAGATATCTTGGTTCAATTTTTCAAGAATTGAATTATGTTTTCGCTCGGATAATAAGCGGAGGTTGTGCCGTAGATTTGATAAAAGGTTGTGCATGTATCTACCCAGGATATCAAAATACCGCGCATCTGTTTTACTAACTTTTATTTTATGTTTAAAGCCTCTTTCTTCAATTAAAAGAGATATTTGTTGATGATTTTGAAAATCGTACTTTATATTCTCACATAAATGACGAGGTGGCCGAGTGGTTAAGGCGTTGGACTGCTAATCCAATGTGCTCTGCACGCGTGGGTTCGAATCCCATCCTCGTCGAATGTTTGGTTTTATTGCGCAATACGAATGCGAAGATATTTTGGTTCATTATTTCAAGAATTTAAAAAAAATTTCACTCAGATAATGAGCGGAGATTGTGCCGTAAGTTTGAGAAAAGGTCGTGTATGTTCTGCCGGGGAAATAAACCTAGCGCACATCTGTTTTACTAACTTATATTTTATGTGTACAGCGTTTTTGTTAAATTAAAAGAGAGGTTTTTTTATTGATTAGCGTATACCTATGATGATTATGAAAATAGTACTTCATATTCTCACATAAATGACGAGGTGGCCGAGTGGTTAAGGCGTTGGACTGCTAATCCAATGTGCTCTGCACGCGTGGGTTCGAATCCCATCCTCGTCGAATGTTTGGTTTTATTGCGCAATACGAATGCGAAGATATTTTGGTTCATTATTTCAAGAATTGAAAAAAATATTCACTCGGATAATGAGCGGAGATTGTGCCGTAAGTTTGAGAAAAGGTCGCCTATGTTCTGCCGTGGAAATAAACCTAGCGCACATCTGTTTTACTAACTTTCATTTTATGTTTACAGCGTTTTTGTTAAATTAAAAGAGAGGTTTTTTTATTGATTAGCGTATAGCTATGATGATTATGAAAATAGTACTTAATATTCTCACGTAAATGACGAGGTGGCCGAGTGGTTAAGGCGTTGGACTGCTAATCCAATGTGCTCTGCACGCGTGGGTTCGAATCCCATCCTCGTCGAATGTTTGGTTTTATTGCGCATTACGACTGCGAAGATATCTTGGTTCAATTTTTCAAGAATTGAATTATGTTTTCGCTCGGATAATAAGCGGAGGTTGTGCCGTAGATTTGATAAAAGGTTGTGCATGTATCTACCCAGGATATCAAAATACCGCGCATCTGTTTTACTAACTTTTATTTTATGTTTAAAGCCTCTTTCTTCAATTAAAAGAGATATTTGTTGATGATTTTGAAAATCGTACTTTATATTCTCACATAAATGACGAGGTGGCCGAGTGGTTAAGGCGTTGGACTGCTAATCCAATGTGCTCTGCACGCGTGGGTTCGAATCCCATCCTCGTCGAATGTTTGGTTTTATTGCGCAATACGAATGCGAAGATATTTTGGTTCATTATTTCAAGAATTGAAAAAAATATTCACTCGGATAATGAGCGGAGATTGTGCCGTAAGTTTGAGAAAAGGTCGTGTATGTTCTGCCGGGGAAATAAACCTAGCGCACATCTGTTTTACTAACTTATATTTTATGTGTACAGCGTTTTTGTTAAATTAAAAGAGAGGTTTTTTTATTGATTAGCGTATACCTATGATGATTATGAAAATAGTACTTTATATTCTCACATAAATGACGAGGTGGCCGAGTGGTTAAGGCGTTGGACTGCTAATCCAATGTGCTCTGCACGCGTGGGTTCGAATCCCATCCTCGTCGAATGTTTGGTTTTATTGCGCATTACGAATGCGAAGATATTTTGGTTCATTATTTCAAGAATTGAATTATGTTTTCGCTCGGATAATGAGCGGAGGTTGTGCCGTAGATTTGATAAAAGGTTGTGCATGTATCTACCCAGGAAATCAAAATAGCGCGCATCTGTTTTACTAACTTATATTTTATGTTTACAGCCTTTTTCTTCAATTAAAAGAGAGATTTGTTGATTGATTAGCGTATACCAATGATGATTTTGGAAATCGTACTTTATATTCTCACATAAATGACGAGGTGGTCGAGTGGTTAAGGCGTTGGACTGCTAATCCAATGTGCTCTGCACGCGTGGGTTCGAATCCCATCCTCGTCGAATGTTTGGTTTTATTGCGCAATACGAATGCGAAGATATTTTGGTTCATTATTTCAAGAATTGAAAAAAATATTCACTCGGATAATGAGCGGAGATTGTGCCGTAAGTTTGAGAAAAGGTCGCGTATGTTCTGCCGTGGAAATAAACCTAGCGCACATCTGTTTTACTAACTTTCATTTTATGTTTACAGCGTTTTTGTTAAATTAAAAGAGAGGTTTTTTTATTGATTAGCGTATAGCTATGATGATTATGAAAATAGTACTTGATATTCTCACATAAATGACGAGGTGGCCGAGTGGTTAAGGCGTTGGACTGCTAATCCAATGTGCTCTGCACGCGTGGGTTCGAATCCCATCCTCGTCGAATGTTTGGTTTTATTGCGCATTACGACTGCGAAGATATCTTGGTTCAATTTTTCAAGAATTGAATTATGTTTTCGCTCGGATAATAAGCGGAGGTTGTGCCGTAGATTTGATAAAAGGTTGTGCATGTATCTACCCAGGATATCAAAATACCGCGCATCTGTTTTACTAACTTTTATTTTATGTTTAAAGCCTCTTTCTTCAATTAAAAGAGATATTTGTTGATGATTTTGAAAATCGTACTTTATATTCTCACATAAATGACGAGGTGGCCGAGTGGTTAAGGCGTTGGACTGCTAATCCAATGTGTTCTGCACGCGTGGGTTCGAATCCCATCCTCGTCGAATGTTTGGTTTTATTGCGCAATACGAATGCGAAGATATTTTGGTTCATTATTTCAAGAATTGAAAAAAATATTCACTCGGATAATGAGCGGAGATTGTGCCGTAAGTTTGAGAAAAGGTCGTGTATGTTCTGCCGGGGAAATAAACCTAGCGCACATCTGTTTTACTAACTTATATTTTATGTGTACAGCGTTTTTGTTAAATTAAAAGAGAGGTTTTTTTATTGATTAGCGTATACCTATGATGATTATGAAAATAGTACTTCATATTCTCACATAAATGACGAGGTGGCCGAGTGGTTAAGGCGTTGGACTGCTAATCCAATGTGCTCTGCACGCGTGGGTTCGAATCCCATCCTCGTCGAATGTTTGGTTTTATTGCGCAATACGAATGCGAAGATATTTTGGTTCATTATTTCAAGAATTGAAAAAAATATTCACTCGGATAATGAGCGGAGATTGTGCCGTAAGTTTGAGAAAAGGTCGCCTATGTTCTGCCGTGGAAATAAACCTAGCGCACATCTGTTTTACTAACTTTCATTTTATGTTTACAGCGTTTTTGTTAAATTAAAAGAGAGGTTTTTTTATTGATTAGCGTATAGCTATGATGATTATGAAAATAGTACTTAATATTCTCACGTAAATGACGAGGTGGCCGAGTGGTTAAGGCGTTGGACTGCTAATCCAATGTGCTCTGCACGCGTGGGTTCGAATCCCATCCTCGTCGAATGTTTGGTTTTATTGCGCATTACGACTGCGAAGATATCTTGGTTCAATTTTTCAAGAATTGAATTATGTTTTCGCTCGGATAATAAGCGGAGGTTGTGCCGTAGATTTGATAAAAGGTTGTGCATGTATCTACCCAGGATATCAAAATACCGCGCATCTGTTTTACTAACTTTTATTTTATGTTTAAAGCCTCTTTCTTCAATTAAAAGAGATATTTGTTGATGATTTTGAAAATCGTACTTTATATTCTCACATAAATGACGAGGTGGCCGAGTGGTTAAGGCGTTGGACTGCTAATCCAATGTGCTCTGCACGCGTGGGTTCGAATCCCATCCTCGTCGAATGTTTGGTTTTATTGCGCAATACGAATGCGAAGATATTTTGGTTCATTATTTCAAGAATTGAAAAAAATATTCACTCGGATAATGAGCGGAGATTGTGCCGTAAGTTTGAGAAAAGGTCGTGTATGTTCTGCCGGGGAAATAAACCTAGCGCACATCTGTTTTACTAACTTATATTTTATGTGTACAGCGTTTTTGTTAAATTAAAAGAGAGGTTTTTTTATTGATTAGCGTATACCTATGATGATTATGAAAATAGTACTTTATATTCTCACATAAATGACGAGGTGGCCGAGTGGTTAAGGCGTTGGACTGCTAATCCAATGTGCTCTGCACGCGTGGGTTCGAATCCCATCCTCGTCGAATGTTTGGTTTTATTGCGCATTACGAATGCGAAGATATTTTGGTTCATTATTTCAAGAATTGAATTATGTTTTCGCTCGGATAATGAGCGGAGGTTGTGCCGTAGATTTGATAAAAGGTTGTGCATGTATCTACCCAGGAAATCAAAATAGCGCGCATCTGTTTTACTAACTTATATTTTATGTTTACAGCCTTTTTCTTCAATTAAAAGAGAGATTTGTTGATTGATTAGCGTATACCAATGATGATTTTGGAAATCGTACTTTATATTCTCACATAAATGACGAGGTGGCCGAGTGGTTAAGGCGTTGGACTGCTAATCCAATGTGCTCTGCACGCGTGGGTTCGAATCCCATCCTCGTCGAATGTTTGGTTTTATTGCGCAATACGAATGCGAAGATATTTTGGTTCATTATTTCAAGAATTGAAAAAAATATTCACTCGGATAATGAGCGGAGATTGTGCCGTAAGTTTGAGAAAAGGTCGCGTATGTTCTGCCGTGGAAATAAACCTAGCGCACATCTGTTTTACTAACTTTCATTTTATGTTTACAGCGTTTTTGTTAAATTAAAAGAGAGGTTTTTTTATTGATTAGCGTATAGCTATGATGATTATGAAAATAGTACTTGATATTCTCACATAAATGACGAGGTGGCCGAGTGGTTAAGGCGTTGGACTGCTAATCCAATGTGCTCTGCACGCGTGGGTTCGAATCCCATCCTCGTCGAATGTTTGGTTTTATTGCGCATTACGACTGCGAAGATATCTTGGTTCAATTTTTCAAGAATTGAATTATGTTTTCGCTCGGATAATAAGCGGAGGTTGTGCCGTAGATTTGATAAATGGTTGTGCATGTATCTACCCAGGATATCAAAATACCGCGCATCTGTTTTACTAACTTTTATTTTATGTTTAAAGCCTCTTTCTTCAATTAAAAGAGATATTTGTTGATGATTTTGAAAATCGTACTTTATATTCTCACATAAATGACGAGGTGGCCGAGTGGTTAAGGCGTTGGACTGCTAATCCAATGTGTTCTGCACGCGTGGGTTCGAATCCCATCCTCGTCGAATGTTTGGTTTTATTGCGCAATACGAATGCGAAGATATTTTGGTTCATTATTTCAAGAATTGAAAAAAATATTCACTCGGATAATGAGCGGAGATTGTGCCGTAAGTTTGAGAAAAGGTCGTGTATGTTCTGCCGGGGAAATAAACCTAGCGCACATCTGTTTTACTAACTTATATTTTATGTGTACAGCGTTTTTGTTAAATTAAAAGAGAGGTTTTTTTATTGATTAGCGTATACCTATGATGATTATGAAAATAGTACTTTATATTCTCACATAAATGACGAAGGTGGCCGAGTGGTTAAGGCGTTGGACTGCTAATCCAATGTGCTCTGCACGCGTGGGTTCGAATCCCATCCTCGTCGAATGTTTGGTTTTATTGCGCATTACGACTGCGAAGATATCTTGGTTCAATTTTTCAAGAATTGAATTATGTTTTCGCTCGGATAATAAGCGGAGGTTGTGCCGTAGATTTGATAAAAGGTTGTGCATGTATCTACCCAGGATATCAAAATACCGCGCATCTGTTTTACTAACTTTTATTTTATGTTTAAAGCCTCTTTCTTCAATTAAAAGAGATATTTGTTGATGATTTTGAAAATCGTACTTTATATTCTCACATAAATGACGAGGTGGCCGAGTGGTTAAGGCGTTGGACTGCTAATCCAATGTGCTCTGCACGCGTGGGTTCGAATCCCATCCTCGTCGAATGTTTGGTTTTATTGCGCAATACGAATGCGAAGATATTTTGGTTCATTATTTCAAGAATTGAAAAAAAATTTCACTCGGATAATGAGCGGAGATTGTGCCGTAAGTTTGAGAAAAGGTCGTGTATGTTCTGCCGGGGAAATAAACCTAGCGCACATCTGTTTTACTAACTTATATTTTATGTGTACAGCGTTTTTGTTAAATTAAAAGAGAGGTTTTTTTATTGATTAGCGTATACCTATGATGATTATGAAAATAGTACTTCATATTCTCACATAAATGACGAGGTGGCCGAGTGGTTAAGGCGTTGGACTGCTAATCCAATGTGCTCTGCACGCGTGGGTTCGAATCCCATCCTCGTCGAATGTTTGGTTTTATTGCGCAATACGAATGCGAAGATATTTTGGTTCATTATTTCAAGAATTGAAAAAAATATTCACTCGGATAATGAGCGGAGATTGTGCCGTAAGTTTGAGAAAAGGTCGCCTATGTTCTGCCGTGGAAATAAACCTAGCGCACATCTGTTTTACTAACTTTCATTTTATGTTTACAGCGTTTTTGTTAAATTAAAAGAGAGGTTTTTTTATTGATTAGCGTATAGCTATGATGATTATGAAAATAGTACTTAATATTCTCACGTAAATGACGAGGTGGCCGAGTGGTTAAGGCGTTGGACTGCTAATCCAATGTGCTCTGCACGCGTGGGTTCGAATCCCATCCTCGTCGAATGTTTGGTTTTATTGCGCATTACGACTGCGAAGATATCTTGGTTCAATTTTTCAAGAATTGAATTATGTTTTCGCTCGGATAATAAGCGGAGGTTGTGCCGTAGATTTGATAAAAGGTTGTGCATGTATCTACCCAGGATATCAAAATACCGCGCATCTGTTTTACTAACTTTTATTTTATGTTTAAAGCCTCTTTCTTCAATTAAAAGAGATATTTGTTGATTATTTTGAAAATCGTACTTTATATTCTCACATAAATGACGAGGTGGCCGAGTGGTTAAGGCGTTGGACTGCTAATCCAATGTGCTCTGCACGCGTGGGTTCGAATCCCATCCTCGTCGAATGTTTGGTTTTATTGCGCAATACGAATGCGAAGATATTTTGGTTCATTATTTCAAGAATTGAAAAAAATATTCACTCGGATAATGAGCGGAGATTGTGCCGTAAGTTTGAGAAAAGGTCGTGTATGTTCTGCCGGGGAAATAAACCTAGCGCACATCTGTTTTACTAACTTATATTTTATGTGTACAGCGTTTTTGTTAAATTAAAAGAGAGGTTTTTTTATTGATTAGCGTATACCTATGATGATTATGAAAATAGTACTTCATATTCTCACATAAATGACGAGGTGGCCGAGTGGTTAAGGCGTTGGACTGCTAATCCAATGTGCTCTGCACGCGTGGGTTCGAATCCCATCCTCGTCGAATGTTTGGTTTTATTGCGCAATACGAATGCGAAGATATTTTGGTTCATTATTTCAAGAATTGAAAAAAATATTCACTCGGATAATGAGCGGAGATTGTGCCGTAAGTTTGAGAAAAGGTCGCCTATGTTCTGCCGTGGAAATAAACCTAGCGCACATCTGTTTTACTAACTTTCATTTTATGTTTACAGCGTTTTTGTTAAATTAAAAGAGAGGTTTTTTTATTGATTAGCGTATAGCTATGATGATTATGAAAATAGTACTTAATATTCTCACGTAAATGACGAGGTGGCCGAGTGGTTAAGGCGTTGGACTGCTAATCCAATGTGCTCTGCACGCGTGGGTTCGAATCCCATCCTCGTCGAATGTTTGGTTTTATTGCGCATTACGACTGCGAAGATATCTTGGTTCAATTTTTCAAGAATTGAATTATGTTTTCGCTCGGATAATAAGCGGAGGTTGTGCCGTAGATTTGATAAAAGGTTGTGCATGTATCTACCCAGGATATCAAAATACCGCGCATCTGTTTTACTAACTTTTATTTTATGTTTAAAGCCTCTTTCTTCAATTAAAAGAGATATTTGTTGATGATTTTGAAAATCGTACTTTATATTCTCACATAAATGACGAGGTGGCCGAGTGGTTAAGGCGTTGGACTGCTAATCCAATGTGCTCTGCACGCGTGGGTTCGAATCCCATCCTCGTCGAATGTTTGGTTTTATTGCGCAATACGAATGCGAAGATATTTTGGTTCATTATTTCAAGAATTGAAAAAAATATTCACTCGGATAATGAGCGGAGATTGTGCCGTAAGTTTGAGAAAAGGTCGTGTATGTTCTGCCGGGGAAATAAACCTAGCGCACATCTGTTTTACTAACTTATATTTTATGTGTACAGCGTTTTTGTTAAATTAAAAGAGAGGTTTTTTTATTGATTAGCGTATACCTATGATGATTATGAAAATAGTACTTTATATTCTCACATAAATGACGAGGTGGCCGAGTGGTTAAGGCGTTGGACTGCTAATCCAATGTGCTCTGCACGCGTGGGTTCGAATCCCATCCTCGTCGAATGTTTGGTTTTATTGCGCATTACGAATGCGAAGATATTTTGGTTCATTATTTCAAGAATTGAATTATGTTTTCGCTCGGATAATGAGCGGAGGTTGTGCCGTAGATTTGATAAAAGGTTGTGCATGTATCTACCCAGGAAATCAAAATAGCGCGCATCTGTTTTACTAACTTATATTTTATGTTTACAGCCTTTTTCTTCAAATAAAAGAGAGATTTGTTGATTGATTAGCGTATACCAATGATGATTTTGGAAATCGTACTTTATATTCTCACATAAATGACGAGGTGGCCGAGTGGTTAAGGCGTTGGACTGCTAATCCAATGTGCTCTGCACGCGTGGGTTCGAATCCCATCCTCGTCGAATGTTTGGTTTTATTGCGCAATACGAATGCGAAGATATTTTGGTTCATTATTTCAAGAATTGAAAAAAATATTCACTCGGATAATGAGCGGAGATTGTGCCGTAAGTTTGAGAAAAGGTCGCGTATGTTCTGCCGTGGAAATAAACCTAGCGCACATCTGTTTTACTAACTTTCATTTTATGTTTACAGCGTTTTTGTTAAATTAAAAGAGAGGTTTTTTTATTGATTAGCGTATAGCTATGATGATTATGAAAATAGTACTTGATATTCTCACATAAATGACGAGGTGGCCGAGTGGTTAAGGCGTTGGACTGCTAATCCAATGTGCTCTGCACGCGTGGGTTCGAATCCCATCCTCGTCGAATGTTTGGTTTTATTGCGCATTACGACTGCGAAGATATCTTGGTTCAATTTTTCAAGAATTGAATTATGTTTTCGCTCGGATAATAAGCGGAGGTTGTGCCGTAGATTTGATAAAAGGTTGTGCATGTATCTACCCAGGATATCAAAATACCGCGCATCTGTTTTACTAACTTTTATTTTATGTTTAAAGCCTCTTTCTTCAATTAAAAGAGATATTTGTTGATGATTTTGAAAATCGTACTTTATATTCTCACATAAATGACGAGGTGGCCGAGTGGTTAAGGCGTTGGACTGCTAATCCAATGTGTTCTGCACGCGTGGGTTCGAATCCCATCCTCGTCGAATGTTTGGTTTTATTGCGCAATACGAATGCGAAGATATTTTGGTTCATTATTTCAAGAATTGAAAAAAATATTCACTCGGATAATGAGCGGAGATTGTGCCGTAAGTTTGAGAAAAGGTCGTGTATGTTCTGCCGGGGAAATAAACCTAGCGCACATCTGTTTTACTAACTTATATTTTATGTGTACAGCGTTTTTGTTAAATTAAAAGAGAGGTTTTTTTATTGATTAGCGTATACCTATGATGATTATGAAAATAGTACTTTATATTCTCACATAAATGACGAAGGTGGCCGAGTGGTTAAGGCGTTGGACTGCTAATCCAATGTGCTCTGCACGCGTGGGTTCGAATCCCATCCTCGTCGAATGTTTGGTTTTATTGCGCATTACGACTGCGAAGATATCTTGGTTCAATTTTTCAAGAATTGAATTATGTTTTCGCTCGGATAATAAGCGGAGGTTGTGCCGTAGATTTGATAAAAGGTTGTGCATGTATCTACCCAGGATATCAAAATACCGCGCATCTGTTTTACTAACTTTTATTTTATGTTTAAAGCCTCTTTCTTCAATTAAAAGAGATATTTGTTGATGATTTTGAAAATCGTACTTTATATTCTCACATAAATGACGAGGTGGCCGAGTGGTTAAGGCGTTGGACTGCTAATCCAATGTGCTCTGCACGCGTGGGTTCGAATCCCATCCTCGTCGAATGTTTGGTTTTATTGCGCAATACGAATGCGAAGATATTTTGGTTCATTATTTCAAGAATTGAAAAAAAATTTCACTCGGATAATGAGCGGAGATTGTGCCGTAAGTTTGAGAAAAGGTCGTGTATGTTCTGCCGGGGAAATAAACCTAGCGCACATCTGTTTTACTAACTTATATTTTATGTGTACAGCGTTTTTGTTAAATTAAAAGAGAGGTTTTTTTATTGATTAGCGTATACCTATGATGATTATGAAAATAGTACTTCATATTCTCACATAAATGACGAGGTGGCCGAGTGGTTAAGGCGTTGGACTGCTAATCCAATGTGCTCTGCACGCGTGGGTTCGAATCCCATCCTCGTCGAATGTTTGGTTTTATTGCGCAATACGAATGCGAAGATATTTTGGTTCATTATTTCAAGAATTGAAAAAAATATTCACTCGGATAATGAGCGGAGATTGTGCCGTAAGTTTGAGAAAAGGTCGCCTATGTTCTGCCGTGGAAATAAACCTAGCGCACATCTGTTTTACTAACTTTCATTTTATGTTTACAGCGTTTTTGTTAAATTAAAAGAGAGGTTTTTTTATTGATTAGCGTATAGCTATGATGATTATGAAAATAGTACTTAATATTCTCACGTAAATGACGAGGTGGCCGAGTGGTTAAGGCGTTGGACTGCTAATCCAATGTGCTCTGCACGCGTGGGTTCGAATCCCATCCTCGTCGAATGTTTGGTTTTATTGCGCATTACGACTGCGAAGATATCTTGGTTCAATTTTTCAAGAATTGAATTATGTTTTCGCTCGGATAATAAGCGGAGGTTGTGCCGTAGATTTGATAAAAGGTTGTGCATGTATCTACCCAGGATATCAAAATACCGCGCATCTGTTTTACTAACTTTTATTTTATGTTTAAAGCCTCTTTCTTCAATTAAAAGAGATATTTGTTGATGATTTTGAAAATCGTACTTTATATTCTCACATAAATGACGAGGTGGCCGAGTGGTTAAGGCGTTGGACTGCTAATCCAATGTGCTCTGCACGCGTGGGTTCGAATCCCATCCTCGTCGAATGTTTGGTTTTATTGCGCAATACGAATGCGAAGATATTTTGGTTCATTATTTCAAGAATTGAAAAAAATATTCACTCGGATAATGAGCGGAGATTGTGCCGTAAGTTTGAGAAAAGGTCGTGTATGTTCTGCCGGGGAAATAAACCTAGCGCACATCTGTTTTACTAACTTATATTTTATGTGTACAGCGTTTTTGTTAAATTAAAAGAGAGGTTTTTTTATTGATTAGCGTATACCTATGATGATTATGAAAATAGTACTTTATATTCTCACATAAATGACGAGGTGGCCGAGTGGTTAAGGCGTTGGACTGCTAATCCAATGTGCTCTGCACGCGTGGGTTCGAATCCCATCCTCGTCGAATGTTTGGTTTTATTGCGCATTACGAATGCGAAGATATTTTGGTTCATTATTTCAAGAATTGAATTATGTTTTCGCTCGGATAATGAGCGGAGGTTGTGCCGTAGATTTGATAAAAGGTTGTGCATGTATCTACCCAGGAAATCAAAATAGCGCGCATCTGTTTTACTAACTTATATTTTATGTTTACAGCCTTTTTCTTCAATTAAAAGAGAGATTTGTTGATTGATTAGCGTATACCAATGATGATTTTGGAAATCGTACTTTATATTCTCACATAAATGACGAGGTGGCCGAGTGGTTAAGGCGTTGGACTGCTAATCCAATGTGCTCTGCACGCGTGGGTTCGAATCCCATCCTCGTCGAATGTTTGGTTTTATTGCGCAATACGAATGCGAAGATATTTTGGTTCATTATTTCAAGAATTGAAAAAAATATTCACTCGGATAATGAGCGGAGATTGTGCCGTAAGTTTGAGAAAAGGTCGCGTATGTTCTGCCGTGGAAATAAACCTAGCGCACATCTGTTTTACTAACTTTCATTTTATGTTTACAGCGTTTTTGTTAAATTAAAAGAGAGGTTTTTTTATTGATTAGCGTATAGCTATGATGATTATGAAAATAGTACTTAATATTCTCACATAAATGACGAGGTGGCCGAGTGGTTAAGGCGTTGGACTGCTAATCCAATGTGCTCTGCACGCGTGGGTTCGAATACCATCGTCGTCGAATGTTTGGTTTTATTGCGCATTACGACTGCGAAGATATCTTGGTTCAATTTTTCAAGAATTGAATTATGTTTTCGCTCGGATAATAAGCGGAGGTTGTGCCGTAGATTTGATAAAAGGTTGTGCATGTATCTACCCAGGATATCAAAATACCGCGCATCTGTTTTACTAACTTTTATTTTATGTTTAAAGCCTCTTTCTTCAATTAAAAGAGATATTTGTTGATGATTTTGAAAATCGTACTTTATATTCTCACATAAATGACGAGGTGGCCGAGTGGTTAAGGCGTTGGACTGCTAATCCAATGTGCTCTGCACGCGTGGGTTCGAATCCCATCCTCGTCGAATGTTTGGTTTTATTGCGCAATACGAATACGAAGATATTTTGGTTCATTATTTCAAGAATTGAAAAACATATTCACTCGGATAATGAGCGGAGATTGTGCCGTAAGTTTGAGAAAAGGTCGCGTATGTTCTGCCGTGGAAATAAACCTAGCGCACATCTGTTTTACTAACTTTCATTTTATGTTTACAGCGTTTTTGTTAAATTAAAAGAGAGGTTTTTTTATTGATTAGCGTATAGCTATGATGATTATGAAAATAGTACATGATATTCTCACATAAATGACGAGGTGGCCGAGTGGTTAAGGCGTTGGACTGCTAATACAATGTGCTCTGCACGCGTGGGTTCGAATCCCATCCTCGTCGAATGTTTGGTTTTATTGCGCATTACGACTGCGAAGATATCTTGGTTCAATTTTTCAAGAATTGAATTATGTTTTCGCTCGGATAATAAGCGGAGGTTGTGCCGTAGATTTGATAAAAGGTTGTGCATGTATCTACCCAGGATATCAAAATACCGCGCATCTGTTTTACTAACTTTTATTTTATGTTTAAAGCCTCTTTCTTCAATTAAAAGAGATATTTGTTGATGATTTTGAAAATCGTACTTTACATTCTCACATAAATGACGAGGTGGCCGAGTGGTTAAGGCGTTGGACTGCTAATCCAATGTGCTCTGCACGCGTGGGTTCGAATCCCATCCTCGTCGAATGTTTCGTTTTATTGCGCAATACGAATGCGAAGATATTTTGGTTCATTATTTCAAGAATTGAAAAAAATATTCACTCGGATAATGAGCGGAGATTGTGCCGTAAGTTTGAGAAAAGGTCGTGTATGTTCTGCCGGGGAAATAAACCTAGCGCACATCTGTTTTACTAACTTATATTTTATGTGTACAACGTTTTTGTTAAATGAATAGAGAGGTTTTTCTATTGATTAGCGTATACCTATGATGATTATGAAAATAGTACTTTATATTCTCACATAAATGACGAGGTGGCCGAGTGGTTAAGGCGTTGGACTGCTAATCCAATGTGCTCTGCACGCGTGGGTTCGAATCCCATCCTCGTCGAATGTTTGGTTTTATTGCGCATTACGAATGCGAAGATATTTTGGTTCATTATTTCAAGAATTGAATTATGTTTTCGCTCGGATAATGAGCGGAGGTTGTGCCGTAGATTTGATAAAAGGTTGTGCATGTATCTACCCAGGAAATCAAAATAGCGCGCATCTGTTTTACTAACTTATATTTTATGTTTACAGCCTTTTTCTTCAATTAAAAGAGAGATTTGTTGATTGATTAGCGTATACCAATGATGATTTTGGAAATCGTACTTTATATTCTCACATAAATGACGAGGTGGCCGAGTGGTTAAGGCGTTGGACTGCTAATCCAATGTGCTCTGCACGCGTGGGTTCGAATCCCATCCTCGTCGAATGTTTGGTTTTATTGCGCATTACGACTGCGAAGGTATTTTGGTTCAATTTTTCAAGAATTGAATTATGTTTTCGCTCCGATAATAAGCGGAGGTTGTGCCGTAGATTTGATAAAAGGTTGTGCATGTATCTACCCAGGATATCAAAATACCGCGCATCTGTTTTACTAACTTTTATTTTATGTTTAAAGCCTCTTTCTTCAATTAAAAGAGATATTTGTTGATGATTTTGAAAATCGTACTTTATATTCTCACATAAATGACGAGGTGGCCGAGTGGTTAAGGCGTTGGACTGCTAATCCAATGTGCTCTGCACGCGTGGGTTCGAATCCCATCCTCGTCGAATGTTTGGTTTTATTGCGCAATACGAATGCGAAGATATTTTGGTTCATTATTTCAAGAATTGAAAAAAATATTCACTCGGATAATGAGTGGAGATTGTGCCGTAAGTTTGAGAAAAGGTCGCGTATGTTCTGGCGGGGAAATAAACCTAGCGCACATCTGTTTTACTAACTTATATTTTATTTGTACAGCGTTTTTGTTAAATTAAAATAGAGTTTTTTTTATTGATTAGCGTATACCTATGATGATTATAAAAATAGTACTTTATATTCTCACATAAATGACGAGGTGGCCGAGTGGTTAAGGCGTTGGACTGCTAATCCAATGTGCTCTGCACGCGTGGGTTCGAATCCCATCCTCGTCGAATGTTTGGTTTTATTGCGCATTACGAATGCGAAGATATTTTGGTTCATTATTTCAAGAATTGAATTATGTTTTCGCTCGGATAATGAGCGGAGGTTGTGCCGTAGATTTGATAAAAGGTTGTGCATGTATCTACCCAGGAAATCAAAATAGCGCGCATCTGTTTTACTAACTTATATTTTATGTTTACAGCCTTTTTCTTCAATTAAAAGAGAGATTTGTTGATGATTTTGAAAATCGTACTTTATATTCTCACATAAATGACGAGGTGGCCGAGTGGTTAAGGCGTTGGACTGCTAATCCAATGTGCTCTGCACGCGTGGGTTCGAATCCCATCCTCGTCGAATGTTTGGTTTTATTGCGCAATACGAATGCGAAGATATTTTGGTTCATTATTTCAAGAATTGAAAAAAATATTCACTCGGATAATGAGCGGAGATTGTGCCGTAAGTTTGAGAAAAGGTCGCGTATGTTCTGGCGGGGAAATAAACCTAGCGCACATCTGTTTTACTAACTTATATTTTATTTGTACAGCGTTTTTGTTAAATTAAAATAGAGGTTTTTTTATTGATTAGCGTATACCTATGATGATTATAAAAATAGTACTTTATATTCTCACATAAATGACGAGGTGGCCGAGTGGTTAAGGCGTTGGACTGCTAATCCAATGTGCTCTGCACGCGTGGGTTCGAATCCCATCCTCGTCGAATGTTTGGTTTTATTGCGCATTACGAATGCGAAGATATTTTGGTTCATTATTTCAAGAATTGAATTATGTTTTCGCTCGGATAATGAGCGGAGGTTGTGCCGTAGATTTGATAAAAGGTTGTGCATGTATCTACCCAGGAAATCAAAATAGCGCGCATCTGTTTTACTAACTTATATTTTATGTTTACAGCCTTTTTCTTCAATTAAAAGAGAGATTTGTTGATTGATTAGCGTATACCAATGAGCGGAGATTGTGCCGTAAGTTTGAGAAAAGGTCGCGTATGTTCTGCCGGGGAAATAAACCTAGCGCACATCTGTTTTACTAACTTTCATTTTATGTTTACAGCGTTTTTGTTAAATTAAAAGAGAGGTGTTTTTTTTGATTAGCGTATAGCTATGATGATTATGAAAATAGTACTTGATATTCTCACATAAATTACGAGGTGGCCGAGTGGTTAAGGCGTTGGACTGCTAATCCAATGTGCTCTGCATGCGTGGGTTCGAATCCCATCCTCGTCGAATGTTTGGTTTTATTGCGCATTACGACTGCGAAGATATTTTGGTTCAATTTTTCAAGAATTGAATTATGTTTTCGCTCCGATAATAAGCGGAGGTTGTGCCGTAGATTTGATAAAAGGTTGTGCATGTATCTACCCAGGATATCAAAATACCGCGCATCTGTTTTACTAACTTTTATTTTATGTTTAAAGCCTCTTTCTTCAATTAAAAGAGATATTTGTTGATGATTTTGAAAATCGTACTTTATATTCTCACATAAATGACGAGGTGGCCGAGTGGTTAAGGCGTTGGACTGCTAATCCAATGTGCTCTGCACGCGTGGGTTCGAATCCCATCCTGGTCGAATGTTTGGTTTTATTGCGCAATACGAATGCGAAGATATTTTGGTTCATTATTTGAAGAATTGAAAAAAATATTCACTCGGATAATGAGCGGAGATTGTGCCGTAAGTTTGAGTAAAGGTCGCGTATGTTCTGCCGGGGAAATAAACCTAGCGCACATCTGTTTTACTAACTTATATTTTATGTGTACAGCGTTTTTGTTAAATTAAAAGAGAGGTTTTTTTATTGATTAGCGTATACCTATGATGATTATGAAAATAGTACTTTATATTCTCACATAAATGACGAGGTGGCCGAGTGGTTAAGGCGTTGGACTGCTAATCCAATGTGCTCTGCACGCGTGGGTTCGAATCCCATCCTCGTCGAATGTTTGGTTTTATTGCGCATTACGAATGCGAAGATATTTTGGTTCATTATTTCAAGAATTGAATTATGTTTTCGCTCGGATAATGAGCGGAGGTTGTGCCGTAGATTTGATAAAAGGTTGTGCATGTATCTACCCAGGAAATCAAAATAGCGCGCATCTGTTTTACTAACTTATATTTTATGTTTACAGCCTTTTTCTTCAATTAAAAGAGAGATTTGGTGATTGATTAGCGTATACCAATGAGCGGAGATTGTGCCGTAAGTTTGAGAAAAGGTCGCGTATGTTCTGCCGGGGAAATAAACCTAGCGCACAGCTGTTTTACTAACTTTCATTTTATGTTTACAGCGTTTTTGTTAAATTAAAAGAGAGGTTTTTTTATTGATTAGCGTATAGCTATGATGATTATGAAAATAGTACTTGATATTCTCACATAAATGACGAGGTGGCCGAGTGGTTAAGGCGTTGGACTGCTAATCCAATGTGCTCTGCACGCGTGGGTTCGAATCCCATCCTCGTCGAATGTTTGGTTTTATTGCGCATTACGACTGCGAATATATTTTGGTTCATTATTTCAAGAATTGAATTATGTTTTCGCTCGGATAATAAGCGGAGGTTGTGCCGCAGATTTGATAAAAGGTTGTGCATGTATCTACCAAGGATATCAAAATACCGCGCATCTGTTTTACTAACTTTTATTTTATGTTTACAGCCTTTTTCTTCAATTAAAAGAGAGATTTGTTGATTGATTAGCGTATACCTATGATGATTTTGAAAATCGTACTTTATATTCTCACATAAATGACGAGGTGGCCGAGTGGTTAAGGCGTTGGACTGCTAATCCAATGTGCTCTGCACGCGTGGGTTCGAATCCCATCCTCGTCGAATGTTTGGTTTTATTGCGCATTACGAATGCGAAGATATTTTGGTTCATTATTTCAAGAATTGAAAAAAATATTCACTCGGATAATGAGCGGAGATTGTGCCGTAAGTTTGAGAAAAGGTCGTGTATGTTCTGCCGGGGAAATAAACCTAGCGCACATCTGTTTTACTAACTTATATTTTATGTGTACAGCGTTTTTGTTAAATTAAAAGAGAGGTTTTTCTATTGATTAGCGTATACCTATGATGATTATGAAAATAGTACTTTATATTCTCACATAAATGACGAGGTGGCCGAGTGGTTAAGGCGTTGGACTGCTAATCCAATGTGCTCTGCACGCGTGGGTTCGAATCCCATCCTCGTCGAATGTTTGGTTTTATTGCGCATTACGAATGCGAAGATATTTTGGTTCATTATTTCAAGAATTGAATTATGTTTTCGCTCGGATAATGAGCGGAGGTTGTGCCGTAGATTTGATAAAAGGTTGTGCATGTATCTACCCAGGAAATCAAAATAGCGCGCATCTGTTTTACTAACTTATATTTTATGTTTACAGCCTTTTTCTTCAATTAAAAGAGAGATTTGTTGATTGATTAGCGTATACCAATGATGATTTTGGAAATCGTACTTTATATTCTCACATAAATGACGAGGTGGCCGAGTGGTTAAGGCGTTGGACTGCTAATCCAATGTGCTCTGCACGCGTGGGTTCGAATCCCATCCTCGTCGAATGTTTGGTTTTATTGCGCATTACGACTGCGAAGATATTTTGGTTCAATTTTTCAAGAATTGAATTATGTTTTCGCTCCGATAATAAGCGGAGGTTGTGCCGTAGATTTGATAAAAGGTTGTGCATGTATCTACCCAGGATATCAAAATACCGCGCATCTGTTTTACTAACTTTTATTTTATGTTTAAAGCCTCTTTCCTCAATTAAAAGAGATATTTGTTGATGATTTTGAAAATCGTACTTTATATTCTCACATAAATGACGAGGTGGCCGAGTGGTTAAGGCGTTGGACTGCTAATCCAATGTGCTCTGCACGCGTGGGTTCGAATCCCATCCTCGTCGAATGTTTGGTTTTATTGCGCAATACGAATGCGAAGATATTTTGGTTCATTATTTCAAGAATTGAAAAAAATATTCACTCGGATAATGAGCGGAGATTGTGCCGTAAGTTTGAGAAAAGGTCGCGTATGTTCTGGCGGGGAAATAAACCTAGCGCACATCTGTTTTACTAACTTATATTTTATTTGTACAGCGTTTTTGTTAAATTAAAATAGAGGTTTTTTTATTGATTAGCGTATACCTATGATGATTATAAAAATAGTACTTTATATTCTCACATAAATGACGAGGTGGCCGAGTGGTTAAGGCGTTGGACTGCTAATCCAATGTGCTCTGCACGCGTGGGTTCGAATCCCATCCTCGTCGAATGTTTGGTTTTATTGCGCATTACGAATGCGAAGATATTTTGGTTCATTATTTCAAGAATTGAATTATGTTTTCGCTCGGATAATGAGCGGAGGTTGTGCCGTAGATTTGATAAAAGGTTGTGCATGTATCTACCCAGGAAATCAAAATAGCGCGCATCTGTTTTACTAACTTATATTTTATGTTTACAGCCTTTTTCTTCAATTAAAAGAGAGATTTGTTGATTGATTAGCGTATACCAATGATGATTTTGGAAATCGTACTTTATATTCTCACATAAATGACGAGGTGGCCGAGTGGTTAAGGCGTTGGACTGCTAATCCAATGTGCTCTGCACGCGTGGGTTCGAATCCCATCCTCGTCGAATGTTTGGTTTTATTGCGCATTACGACTGCGAAGATATTTTGGTTCAATTTTTCAAGAATTGAATTATGTTTTCGCTCCGATAATAAGCGGAGGTTGTGCCGTAGATTTGATAAAAGGTTGTGCATGTATCTACCCAGGATATCAAAATACCGCGCATCTGTTTTACTAACTTTTATTTTATGTTTAAAGCCTCTTTCTTCAATTAAAAGAGATATTTGTTGATGATTTTGAAAATCGTACTTTATATTCTCACATAAATGACGAGGTGGCCGAGTGGTTAAGGCGTTGGACTGCTAATCCAATGTGCTCTGCACGCGTGGGTTCGAATCCCATCCTCGTCGAATGTTTGGTTTTATTGCGCAATACGAATGCGAAGATATTTTGGTTCATTATTTCAAGAATTGAATTATGTTTTCGCTCGGATAATGAGCGGAGATTGTGCCGTAAGTTTGAGAAAAGGTCGCGTATGTTCTGCCGGGGAAATAAACCTAGCGCACATCTGTTTTACTAACTTTCATTTTATGTTTACAGCGTTTTTGTTAAATTAAAAGATATTTTTTTATTGATTAGCATATAGCTAAGATAATTATGAAAATAGTACTATATATTCTCACATAAATGACGAGGTGGCCGAGTGGTTAAGGCGTTGGACTGCTAATCCAATGTGCTCTGCACGCGTGGGTTCGAATCACATCCTCGTCAAATGTTTGGTTTTATTGCGCATTACGACTGCGAAGATATTTTGGTTCATTATTTCAAGAATTGAATTATGTTTTCGCTCGGATAATGAGCGGAGGTTGTGCCGTAGATTTGATAAAAGGTTGTGCATGTATCTACCCAGGATATCAAAATACCGCGCATCTGTTTTACTAACTTTTATTTTATGTTTACAGCCTTTTTCTTCAATTAAAAGAGAGATTTGTTGATTGATTAGCGTATACCTATGATGATTTTTAAAATCGTACTTTATATTCTCACATAAATGACGAGGTGGCCGAGTGGTTAAGGCGTTGGACTGCTAATCCAATGTGCTCTGCACGCGTGGATTCGAATCCCATCCTCGTCGAATGTTTGGTTTTATTGCGCAATACGAATGCGAAGATATTTTGGTTCATTATTTCAAGAATTCAAAAAAATATTCACTCGGATAATGAGCGGAGATTGTGCCGTAAGTTTGAGAAAAGGTCGTGTATGTTCTGCCGGGGAAATAAACCTAGCGCACATCTGTTTTACTAACTTTCATTTTATGTTTACAGCGTTTTTGTTAAATTAAAAGAGATTTTTTTATTGATTAGCATATAGCTAAGATAATTATGAAAATAGTACTATATATTCTCACATAAATGACGAGGTGGCCGAGTAGTAGTAAGTAGGCCCTCTTGGGATCATATACCCTCTCCTGATTGGTCGAGAGCAAATCTGTGACGTCACAGGTTTTGTGACGTCACAGGCTCCGCCTCCTCGGTTATAGATCCTAGGCAGGCCGCGGATTGGCTGCCGCTGTTATAGATCCAATAAGGGCTCGGGATTGGTTGGGATTTATAGATCCAATACAGGCTCAGGATTGGCCGGGATTATAGATCCACTACGGGCTCCTGATTGGCCGGGATTTATAGATCCAATACAGGCTCCTGATTGGTCGGGATTATAGATCCACTACGGGTTCGGGATTGGTCGGAAATTTATAGATCCACTAGGGGCTCAGGATTGGTCGGGATTATAGATCCACTAGGGGCTCGGGATTGGTCGGAAATTTATAGATCCACTATGGGTCGGGATTGGTGGGGATTATAGATCCAATCCAGGACGGGGATTGGCGAACCGGGAACTACCCGAGGCGTATAAAAAAGTGAACCTTTTGGGAGAAGGCATTCATGTTGTTTTGGTTGTTTGCCTTGGTGTCTATGCTCTATCGAGAGTACCATATAGTGTGGACTCTTTGGGAAGATGATCCAAACGACGAAATTCCTATCGGTAGACGAAGTGGATAAAGCGAGCCGTGAACAATTTAAAGTGTTGACCCAACATTTGTACGTGGCTTTGGTGACCGCCGACATTTCACAATGGAAAACAATTCGGCCGAAAGAGGGATTCGCCGAGAATTGGGAGAAAGCTCGCCAAGGTTTTTCGCCGGAACACCTGAACGAATTCCTGCCCTATTTTGGGCAGATGTGTGCGTTACCCGTCACGCAAGAGATGAGGGACGAGGTGATAGCCAGCCTGAAACAGATCACGGCCGACCAGGCGTATGTCATTTTGCAAACGTGGCAAAGCAAACTGTGGGAAAAGGGGACGGACGACATGGCCCAATTGTTTGGAGGGTTTCTGCAGAAGATACGCCTCATGAAGACCGAGACGAGGCATAGCGACCTCCCTCCCATGAGTCCGATGCACGTCACGTTGGCCTCCCTGTACATGGCGGTGGTCTCCTACGCGCACGGGGATTGTTTTCAGAGGGTGCAGCAAGGGGCCCAACGGGAGGGCAAACGCAAAGCCTTGACTTTGAAGACTTCCGGCTATAACGCGGAGGACGCGTGGGTGATTAAGCACGACAGCAACAACAAGATCATTTTCAAGTACAAGGAGGATATGAGGTGTGTGTGCGTGTACCTTTTGGGATACCTCTACCGAGACCTGTTGGCCGAACGGGAGACCTGGAACCGGTTGAAAAGAGCACAGGTAGTGAAGAAGGAGTTCCCTGACTTGAAGAACGCGTTGGAGGAGAGGTACTTGAAGGAACTGGAGTCCATGTTGATGGGGTGTTTGTCGTATTGGCTCAGCCTAGATGTGCTCCCCGAAGAGAGGCTAGAGATAGAAGCGATGATGCTTGACATTGCCAATGAGGAATTCGCGAAAATGGATGCGATGGCCCTGGAACATCAGTTGAGCGAGGAAACCGATTGGCCCCACAGGTCCTTACGCCACAATTTCCTGAGGGACATGGCGAGGTTCTTGTTCCGGTGGCTTCCCCTGAAGCAGGGTCTGGGAATGATGTGGTACGAGATATGCGAGACTCGGCTTTGTGAGGACCTGGTCTGGGGAACGCAGGGCTACTTGAGCCGTTGCCGTACCCAACGGGCCCTCCCCCGTGAGTTTTGGTACCACGCCGAAACATTGAATGCGGAGGGGAGGGTAGCAAGTAGCCTTATCACTTCCCCCTACATGAACATAGATTCAGCGGCCCGTGCCCATTTTGACAAAGACCACCTTCCCCCGGAGCCCCACTTCTCGGCAGTGCAAGACCCCCGGTACAAGAGAGAGCGAGACCTCATAACAGAGTACGAACACTTCCTAACCTACCTGTACTTCCATCTGTGTGCGCGGTACTCCCAGACCACCATGAAGTTGGACGGCTATTTCGGTATCGGACTGAGCTTTAAAGAAAGTAAGTTCCAGGTGAAGCAGTATCACGCGAATGCCATCAAGCAGTTACTCCCCCATGTCACGAACCAGCTCCTGAAAGAACAGTTTGACCTTCTGTTACCTATCTGGGACAACTACACCTTCCGGGTATGGCAGCAACTCTACGACTACTCGGAGTTTGAGTTGTACGACTACGTTCAGGATTTGCGGGCCAAGTCCTGGCGAAGCGAACGGTTGTACCGTATCGCCTACCATTTTGGTGGTAGTATGGTCACCTCGAGTATGATCTGGCGTCAACATCATGCTTGTGACAGTCCTGTGACGAAGGGGGATAACCAACTGATCCCTGAGCAGAACCATTTCAATGCCTTAAGGGGTCACATGAACACAGCCCTATTTAAGTACGACGTGGAAGAGAGAGAAGAGAAGGATGAGGAAGAAAAAGAAGAACAAGTTTCCAACAAGAGGGTGGCCGAGATAATGGCGTTGATCAAGTGTGACGATGACGTCGACGACGACGATGATGCCATGGAAGAAGGACTCCCCGTCCAGAGCGAGAAGAGACAGAAGAGGGAGAAGAGGAAGGAAGAAGAGGAGGAGGCTGAAGAGAGGATGGCTGAGAAGAGAAAGAGGAAGAGGCCCAAAGAAAATCTGACTTGGTTCGTGACAGCCGTGCGTTACTTTGTGGACCGTCTGACCTTCCATATGCTGCAGATGCGGGGGGTCAACTTTTTCAGACCTCATTTTACGCTGACCCACGGAAGGACGGGGACCCTGGACGATTTGTTCATGGAAACAGAAGAGGGGAAGGCGACTTGGCTGGTGATCCTGGAAACCACCTTCCGTGCGCATGTCCAAGGAACCTACCACACTAGGCAGAAAGAGTTGGTCGCCACCCTGATCACCCATTTGTTCCAGAAACGGAAGTATGCGGTCGAGAACAATCCCCTCTACGACAAAGTGAGACGTTTTGGTATGGATTACGTCACTCAAATTCACGACAGGTACCCCTCGACAACCATGGAAACCCTGGTGCGAGAAGAGGATCCCATGGCGGACGGACTCCTCCCTTACCTCAACACTATGGCCCACAGTTTTGCGTGTGACCTGTTCAAGGAAAGGGAGGAAGGGGAGGAAGACAAGAAGTTGACCATGCCGTACGCGCCAGGATTGTTGGAGAAGGCCTTGAAGACCATCCACTTGGATCTAACCTATGGGACCTGTATGATCAAGCAATCGGCCGTCATTTTCACCAACCCCCTTACCTACACCTACAAATTGTACGAAGACAGTGGCAGGAGGTGTACCTACGATAGCAAGTACCCTACGGTCCAAGAATCTCTCAAAGACGTTCCCCTGTCTCCCTTTTGCTTCGTGTAAAAAAAAAAACAATAAAAATATCCAGGGAAAAATGACGGTGTCTGTCTTTTCTAGGGGGAAAAAAAGTATAAGGGAGGTACCGCGCGCTAGACTCGGGGAGAGTACAGAATGCCCTGCGGCGGAGGAGGAGGTCCGTCCCTCAAGTGCCACGGCATTTTGAAACGTGTCCGTTGTCTCTTGGCGTGTTGCGGAGGAAAAGTGATTATCCAGGGCTCTCATTTTGAGGATTATGGGGCGAAAGAAGGAGAAGAAGAAAAAGAATCCTTCCGCGCTGCTCGAGGCGTTGTATTACGACCCCAGCAGCCCTGCTGCCTTTGGGGGTGCTGCCCGTCTGGTGAAAGCGGCTAGCGAAGTGGGGGTGACACGCCCCACCACTTTAGCGTGGCTTAAAAAACAATTGACCTTTACGTTGCACCGACCTTTTCGAAAAAAAATTCTGCGAGGGCGCGTGCGCGTCATGGCCCTCGACGAGCAGTGGCAGGCGGATCTGGTGGACATGCAAGCCACGAGCACCTTCAACAAGGGCTATAAACACATTTTGACCATCATCGATGTGTTGTCCAAGTACGCGTGGGCGGTCCCCCTGAAGAACAAGACGGGAGAGGAATTGGTGCGCGCCTTTACCCAAGTGTTCCGCGAACGGAAACCGTTGCGGTTGCAGACCGATGCCGGGACAGAATTTACCAACCGCAAGTTCCAGGCCTTTTTAAAAAAGAATGACGTGGCCTTTTTCGTGACGTACAACGAGACCAAAGCCCAGATTGCCGAGCGGTTCAACCGGACGCTCAAGGGCCGCATGTACAAATATTTCACGGCCACCGGGAAGAAAGAGTATTGGAAAGTCCTCCCTCAATTGGTGCTCGGGTACAACCGAGCCGTCCACAGTAGCATTCGGCGCGCCCCCATCACCGTCACGCCCTTCAACGACCACGAGGTGAGGGCCGTCTTGTACCGGGAAAAGGGCCCGCCGTTAAAGAGGAAACCGAAGAAACCGCTGTACCGTCCCGGCGACACGGTACGGATTAGCAAGACCAAAGGCCATTTTGAAAAAGCTATCTGGCCAACTGGTCGGAGGAAGTGTTCACGGTGATAAAACGGTTGGACTACCGCACCCCTCCCGTCTACCGGTTGGAGGACTTGAGTGGGGAGGCGTTGCGGGGAACGTTTTACGAAAGCGAGATGACACCGGTGGCCGTGGAAAAAGAAAGTCTCTTTATCATCGAAAAGGTGTTGCAACGCCGCCGCGGCAAGAAGAAGAACCAGGAAGAAGTCTTGGTGAAATGGGAAGGGTACCCCACTAAATTTAACAGCTGGGTCCCGGTCACTCAGCTCCAGACCCAAACGTACGGGTGAAAAAAAAAAAAAGAAATAAAAGAGTTGGTTGTTCCGACGGTCGGAGTCATTGTGGAGAAAGAGAGGATGGAGGAGGAGGAATTTTACATTACCTTAACCCACGGGGTGAAGTCTTACGTCTCCACCTACGTCAATGAACCGTCCCGGTTCCGTATCCACCTCTATAAAATGTACACGTTGTCTCGAGACTGGGAAATGGCGGTCACGACTCTGGTCTTCCCCAGTCCCCAGAAGAAGACGACCTTGTACATGTACTGTGATTTGGTGGAACCCAGTATTGTGGGGGATACGAAAGTCCCCTTGTTGAGAGTCCTTTTTTCAGGGCCCGGGGACGGTGAGGTCTACGAACGTAACTTTGCCCCCCTGTACTACAGACGGTTGGCCAAGACGGTGTTTGAGGATTTCGAAATCCTTATAACCGACGAGCAAGGGAAACTTGTTTCATTTCCGCAAACCTCCAAGGTGGAAGTGACCCTCCATTTCCGGAAAGCATGAACCCCGACCGCATCTGGATGACGCTGCCTAGCGTGGCCAGCCGGGATACCTTTCCCGATAACACAGGCTCCCATTTTCGTATCCGGCTTCCGGAGATGTTGGTCTTGGACCGGCAGTGGGAGATGGCCCTCTGCCACCTGCAATTTCCCCGCGCCTGGGATGAATTGTTCCCCCAAGTTCAAGATCGCCAATTCTCGATGATCCACGAAACACTTGATCCAGAAGTAGAAATCTCCTACGACCTCCTCCCGAACATCACCTTTACTCCACAGTCTTTCGAAACGGTCACAGAACTGGTCACAGCCATGCGCCTGGCGATGTTGCAAGGGGGCTACTATTCGATCATGAAAACATTTAGCGTCCGGGTGGAATCTACCAATAATGCCATGGGTAAAACCGTCCTGGAATTGGCTCAAAACGCTACGGGCGGCTACATGTTAGTCCTCCCCCCTAAACTGGCCTACATGGTCGGCTTGGAGGACGATCCCAAAAAGGCCACCGCACATCCTGCACACCTGTTGAAAAAACCGGGCCCACGCACACCGTTGTTGTCCAGTTTCGTGAAGACGACTATAGGGGAGTCGCAGAATGTGAAACCCGTCCTGATCCTCGCCTCGGTTTTGGAGAGAGAACGGACTGTGTACTACATCACTAACGCGAGTACGGGCAAAGGCGCTAAATTGTTTACCGGCCATCGCAAGATCGCAAAATCCTTTGTGGTACCGACCGGGAACTACGCGAACCTCATGGCCGTCCAAGCTACCCTTCCGATGAAAGGCCCTGATGTGTTATGGCTTTGGTACCAGACTAATGGAACCGCTACGTTAACCCTTCAACTCAAGGAGGAGACCCAAATTGCCATGAGCCCCTGGCTGGCCAATCTGTTTGGGTTTGGGCAAGGAAAGCCCGAACACTATCCGGCGGACGACAACACACCCCTGGTGGGGTACCAGCCCGAGTGTTGGTCCACCTACTATTCGGGTCTAAAATTCCGGACGCCCACCCCCTACCTGCTCACCCGCGATTTTAAACACCAACCCGTACGCAGTTTGTACGTGTACTGCGATCTGATCGAACCGCATATCGTGGGGGATGTAAAAGCACCGTTACTGCGTGTCGTGTCGGCCCAGGTCGCGTACAACAAGGTGGTGGAACGAGACTTTCCGGTCATGCGCTACTTCCCGCTCGCCAAAACGGTGTTTGACACGCTGGAAATCCTTATAACCGACGAGTCCGGCCAACGCCTCTCATTCGCCTCAACAGCTACCGTGGTGGCGACGTTGGAATTTGTGAAGCGTGCTCTGAAAAAGTAAGAATGAATGGAGCGTCTGCGGAATCTATGGCACTGGAGTCATCTATGGGGGACATGGCTGGCGGAGGGTCTTCGATCCCTGTGTTCCGTGCAAAACCCGCACCCCCCACCACTCGACGCATGCCCTCCTCCATTCCTGTCTTCCAGGGGGGTCGCGGACAGCAAGGCGGTGGCGGACTCCTCCCTATCCGTTGGAATGAACTCGGTCGTTACGAACCGGTCACCAATCAAAAGGGTGGACTGTTACCCTTAGCGCTAGCCCCCTTGGCCGTCATGGCGGGCAAAGCGTTGGCCGGGACCGTCGCGGGGGCGGTGGCTAAAAAAGGAGGACAAAAGATACTCGCTAAACTGAAATCGAAATTTGGCAAGAGGGTGGTGAAACAAATCGTGAAGGACACGAAAAAAGGAACAGCCCGTGTGCTCGGCAAGAAAACCAGCAAAACGTTGATCCAAGGCCTGGAAAAGATAGCGGGGATAGCGCCGAAAAGGAAAAAGACGAAGAAGCCTGCCACGGTCAACAAGAATAAAAGAAAGCAAAAACAGTCTCCCTCTCTCATTCCTTCAACGACCGTCAAGCGTGCACGTGTGGAGAGAGATATCTTTGACGACGATTATTGATGGCGACGGTCGCTGGCATGGGCAAGCCGCCTCTGCCCAACATGATGGGCGGCTACAACACTCATTTGGATTTTTTTGGCAAGGAATTGGCCCAAGCGGTCGAAGAACGAGGCTATTGGTCGGAGCACTCCCCCAAATCGGCCCTCTTGCCCGGGTCGCCCGTGGAATTTTACCTCCCAGCCAGCCCCTATTACACCGTGCTGCCTAGAAGTTACTTCAAGGTGACGGCCAACCTCGTGAAAGCTAACGGCGGGGATTTAACTGCCGGTTTGGATTTGGGCCCCGTCAACAATTGGTTTCATTCCCTCTGGTCCCAAGTAGACATGGCCTTGAACGGGGAATGGATGACCATGAGTACCAAAACCTACCCCTACAAAGCCTACCTCAGTACCCTGCTCAACTATACTCCAGCCGCCAAGAAATCCTACTTGACCTCGGGACTGTACTACAAAGACATGGCCGGCTCCATGGATGTGTTCGCCATCGCCGGGTCCAACACAGGGTTGACGACTCGGGCGAAATACACGGCGGAAAGCAAAGTGGTGGAACTGACCGGGATGTTTTGCATTGACGCGGCCTTCTCCAACAAACTGCTCCTCAATGGGGTGCCCCTGGAATTCCGCCTCACCCCCGCCAGCAACGCCTTCGCCCTCATGGGGGACAGTGCGGAGGCGGAAGTGACCGGGGCTAAAATCGTGCTGAAGCGGGTCACTTTCTTCCGCCGTGTCAGTGTTTGCAACAAGGACTTCATGAAGAGCATCGAAGTGAAACTCGTGTCCCAACCCGTCCTCTACCCTTACAACAGCGAAGAAGAACGGATGTTCACCATTTCCCAGGGCGACACCACCTTTGAGAAAACGGATTTCCAAGGCGGTCGCATCCCCCGACGCATGCGCATTGCCTTGGTGGAGAGTGGGAGCAGTTTGGGAGCGCTGAAAAAGAACCCTTTCCATTTCCAAAGGTTTGGGATGACCCGCGCGACGGTCACGGTCGACGGCACCCCCACCCCCTTCTCCCGCGTCGAATTTGCGACCGGGAAAACCCTGGACGGTTACAATACCCTGTTCCTGGCCCAAGGCGCCATGAACGCCAACCATGGGATTGACATTACCCGGACCGATTGGGACAAGGGCTACGCCATCTTGTGTTTTGACTTCACCCCAGACGGTAGTGGCAACGCCGCCCACATGAACATACAACAGTACGGGACGGTGGGCATCCGTCTTCAGTTTGCAGCAGGGGTCGCCCAGACCCTATCGGTGTACGTGAACTGCGAGTTTGACGCCGCGTACGAAATCAGCAGCAGCCGAGAAGTGAAAAAGTTGTAAGATGACCACCTACACGTCGCAATTGACGGTCTTGGCCCGCCACGATTGGTGGCTCCGCGCCTCGTTTCGGGGCGTGTTTCCCATGGACCTACGGCCCCGCCGCGTGACCCGCCCCGCCTCGTTCATTCTCAATACAGACAACGCCGACGGACCAGGCACCCATTGGTTGGCCTTTTATTTTCCGCGCCAAGGCCTGAATGAATTCTTCGACAGTTATGGCTTTCCCGCCTCTTATTACGGGTTGCAAGAGTACGTGAGGCAGGGGAACGCCCAGCATAGGGAAAACAGTGTGATGTTGCAAGGGAACAAGTCCAACGTGTGCGGCAGTTATTGTCTGTACTACCTCCTGCGCCGAGCCCACGGTCGATCCCTGGCGGAGGTCCTGCAGAACCTCCAGCAGTGGAAGACCAAGACAACCAGGGACCGGGCCCTCCAAGCCTGGCAACGCCAGTACCAGCGCCGGAGTGTGGCGCGGTGGCAGCGGCAAGACAGTTCCCTTCACGATCAATGTGTTATCAGTTTGAGACAAAGTGAAAAATAAAATAAAACCAGGAAACCCACCTCTCTGTCTTGTTATTCTTGGGAAGGGGTGAGGCGTGATGGATGTCCGTTTCCAAACGCCCTGCAATATCTTGATCACGGGTCAGAGTCAATCGGGCAAAACGGTGTTCACCGAAAGACTTCTGCACCACGCGAAATCCCTTTTCACCCAGCAGCCCCTCACGATCGTGTACTGCTATGGCAGCGCTTGGCAACCCCGGTTCACTGCCCTGCAGAAACAATTGGGGGTGACATTTGTGGAGGGGCTTCCCGACGACCCGTACGCCCCCTTTCGCGGCAAGCCGGGTCTCTTGATCCTGGACGATTTGATGAAAGAAGGCTCCAAGGACGAGCGGGTGGTGGACCTGTTCACCAAAGGCTCGCACCACCGCAACATTACGGTGCTGTACCTGACCCAGAACATTTTCCCCCCAGGCAAGTACGCGCGCACCATTTCCATCAACGCGCACTACCTGGTGGCTTTTAAAAACGCTCGGGATTCGTTGCAAGTCCGGAAATTGGCCGAGCAAGCCTTTCCGGGGCAAGTACCGGCGGTGATGCGGGCCTACCAGGACGCGACCCAACGCCCCTTTGGCTACCTCCTCTTCGACCTCCACCCCCGGACCCCGCCCCAAATCCGGTTGCGCACGAACATTTTCTCCGAGGAGGGAAAACAGCATCACGCCTACGTGCTGGAGGAGGATCAAAAGGGGGTGGGCAATGCGCTGGACCTGTTGAAACTCCTCTCCCAAACCCCCAAGGTTGTGATCCCTGGTTTGTCCTACCCCAAGCTCTACACCAAACTACAAAAGCATCTCGTAGGAAAGCCGCTGCAACTAAGAGAACAACGAGGGGGTATTAAGAAAAAGAAGACGGTAAAAAGAGTCCAAGAGCTTCAGGGGGCCGTGTGGAAGAGACCCAACAAATCCCCCTTCCATCCTCCTTTTCTAGGCCAGAGACAACGTGCTTTACGAGCCCAGAAGTCCCTGGAGAAATCGAATTGGGTTAGCTTTATAGCCTAAGTCCCGCAGGGAAACCGTTCAGTTGTGGTGATGGCATCCCCCTTGCTTCAACGTCACGCGCTGTTCATCCGACAATTTGCCAAAGCGGATCTCGGTCAGAAAAAGAAACTCATCCGGGCCGCGAGTCACACTCAAATCAACGCCGTCAGTGAAGTGGTGCACAACGCCTTGCGTGGAACTTTTCCGATAGGGGCCCGCGCCAAGAAAGTCTTTGCTCCCATCAAGGTGAAACTTCGAAAAATAGCCAACAAAACCCTGCCACCGGCCGTGAGGAAAAGGATTTTGCTCTCCTCCTCGACAGCGGTGCAGAAAGCCAAGCTTAAAAAGGCCGTGGGCCAGCGAGGAGGCTTCATTTTCACGACCGCCGCCCTCATTGCAGCCGCCGTTTTTGCTGCCAAAGCGGCCGCCGCCGGAGCTATCAGTGGAGGCGTGGCTTACGGAGCCAAGAAAGCTCTGGATCAAGCCGGAGGTTATATTAACCCAAACTACTCTAACCCCTACCCTTCCCCGCAAGAGTACGCCCGAGAACTGAGTCAGGCTCATATCTGGTCCTGAATGGTCCAACCCATCCGCAACTGGCCGGTACCCGAGGGTACAGACCCTGCCCGGTGGCAGTTGTTTCTAGCTCGCCTGCGAAAAAGGCAACGCCAAACCCTACCGGGAAAAAAAGTCAGCAGGACCGTGAGGGCGGCGAAGAAAATCCAAAGAAAGTATAAGACGCGACCGCCCAAGAAGAAATCCCAGACAGGGAAAAAGAAGCGGACCCCACACCACCCTCCAGCAGCAGCCCCAGTAGGAATTTCCGTGACGCGATGGGAAGTGAAGCGACACAAACGAAAAAAGCCATGAAAGAGGCCGAGGGGAAGAACCCTATGCGCATGGTCTTAGTGCCGGAAGAGTCCATGCGGTGGTTGGAACAACAGCTTCGTGTGGACACGACCAAAGGGGTTAAAGTGCTCAGTCAGTACCAAACGGCCATGGCGCAGGTCCTAGAAAACCCAGAGAAACCGGCAAGTGCCGACCAGTTTCAAGATTTACTCCAAAAATACGTCCGGCGTCGTGAAACCCTTGAGCCTAGTCCCTTCACGGCCGTGGCTGCCAAAGTGTTAACCCAGAGCCAAAGGGGCGCTTTGCGAAAAGTTCCCCCCTCCAGCAAACCTTTAGCGTCGGTGCTAGTCAATCTGTTGAAACTGAAAGGAGCCCAGAAAATTACCTGGAATGCGCAAGGGGAAGTGAAACTCTATGGGCAAACCCTACCGGGCAGTCAAATTTCCGATCTGATTAAAGAAGCGGTGCATCCTTCTTCCACCCGCACGTCGCCCGGCTACCGTGATTTCATGCAATTTCTAGCGGAAGAAAAAATTCCTAAAGATCTCGTCCGCCATCCCCGGGATCTCATCTCCAAGAAGAAAGAGTACACGCCCCGGCCTAAACGCACCGCCACCGCCTACCAAGAGGATCTCCCGCCCCAGCCCTACAAAGATCTCCCGCCGCCCCGCCGAGAGGAAACACCGTTCTCCAGGACCCCCTACAAAGCCTTTTCCCGTGGGGGTCCCCGTGGCGGGTCCCGTGGGGGCATCCGTCGCCTCTCGTTTGGCACAGGCTCCGCCGAAAAACCGCCTTTAAATTGGCGTCCTTTTTAAACCCCCCTTCATTGTTGCCATGGCACGAACCCTAACGAGACCCGCGGGATTGGGACAAACGCTCTGGCAACGCCGAATTGCCCAAGCAAACCGTTTGAGGAAGAAAAGGAGGAAGACAGGGGGAACGCAAACCGTGCGCAAGATCACAAACCGAAAATCGAAAGACGGCCGTACCGAAACAACGATCCGAACGACGACCACTTCGGGCAAGCGCAAAGGCAAGAGTATCAGCCGGTGGAACGTCAAACACCTGAAGAAAAAGACTTAAAGAAAAAAAGACTTTTATAATTCTCACTCATTACTCGTTGCTCTTCAAGCTGTGAACGTCATGGGTCTAGATATTACTTTCTATGGAGCTGAGGGCGGCGGCGATGTCATTGTGGGCGAGTGCCACATGTGCTATTCTACATTTGGGAACTGGATGGAAGAATACCTGAGCGAAGGCGAAAGGAAGCAGTATGTGGTGAGCGACTGCGAAGGAACCTATTATGGATTCTATGTGATGTTGGTCTATCATATTTGTATTTGGGAAGGATTTCTGCGCAAGCATCCAAGACTCCAGCCTTACAAGATGGAGTTCCTCTAAATAAAAGACTGAGACTTTGGTATCACAGCTCAAAGGAACTGAACCATTTATTGCAATAAAAACATTTCCTCTAGAGTCTCTTTGTTTTTCTTTAGTAGCCGTAAGGGTAGCTCTGGTAGCCGTGGAGAACCCTCTTGTCGTAGGTCACCTTGAAGGTCTTGGTCTCTGGGCGGGTGTGCAACGTCCGGTCTTGGGTGTTGCGGTGGATGGCGTGCGGCGTTACCACCGTCCGTGTGGGTTCCCCTTGGCCTTGCACCATGGCCACCATGGTCTCGAGGTTCACGATCGCCCGATTTCTCACGTTGAGGCGTAGTCCTTTCACTTTGCAGACGGTGCGGCCTTGACTCGTTTCATACCCGTAACTCTTGGGCCCGGTACAGGCAAAACGGACAATGTGTTCCCCTTCTTTCAATTCGTTGGTCATATCGCCTAGAAATCGACCGATCGGGGGCGCCTCTTGACCCACTTTCTGCGTGAAGTAAATGCTGTCCGTATCGTGGTAGACGATACGGTCCTTCAAGAGATCGAGGTAAGAATACAATTTCAGGCGTGCGTGGGCTGTCGTGTAGGCGGCAAACACAACGTTGGTGTGGGGGTTGGAGTCGATGTGCTGCGGCTTCGCGGTGTAGTGGACTTGCACCATGTCTTCGTGAACGAACAGAATGTCTTGGATTTCCTTCTCTTCGCTCATCATGAGCTCAAAGTAGCGGTCCAAGTCGGTGACGTACTCCGTCTGCCGAGGGTTCTGTTTCTGGCCGAACTTGCCCCACAAGGTGTTTAGGATCCATTTCGCCAGGGCCCGCATCCCCGCGTTGAACGCGATCTTGGCCCACTCCAGCAAGATCCCCGTGTTCAGCAGATAGCTCTCTATAAAAGCCGCTTTCTCGGCGTCGGTGTGACACCCGGGCGGCCAGCCGCTCGCCTCTTGCTTCATCTTAAGAAAGGTGTTCACGTAGTCGGTGAACAACCCCTTGGTGTCGGTGGCGGGATCGTATTGTTCCGACTCTGAATAATGCCACACACGGTAGACTTCCAGGACCCGGTAGCCGTGGCGCAGGGCCGCGTGGAGTTCGTGGCTTACCCAGGTCCCTGTCAAAGCCCTGGCCTCGTCCTCGTGCGTACAGGGTTCCTGATTCTTTTCTTCGGCGCAGGTCCGGCAGAGGGCAAACAGAAGTTTTTCTCCCACATGGGTTGGGAGGACGGGGAAAAATAACCGGCGTGGCGGTAGAATCTTGAGGTGGATTAACCCCTCGTAGGGTAGGGTGGGGTCTAGATTCTCGGTGAGGATTTCTGGATGGCCCAGCGGAAACCGTTTCGTCTTTTGTACCCAGGGGTACAGGGAGCACACATCCAGCGCCTCCATCCATTCTCCCTCCTGGGCTTCCCAGTAGGTCCTAATCCCATTGGTACGCCCCCCAAAGAAGGCCTTCTTGGGGTCGAGTGGAAGCTGGGCTTGAGGGATGGGTGCGAGGGCGGCGATGGTAGGGTTCAAGGCCATGGCCGCTCTGATGTCGCACTCTCTGGTCTGGACCACGCGGTACCCTTGCTGTTCCAAGTACGCGACTTTGTCCCGGGTGCGGTCAGCCAACGTGCTCATGGTACAATGAAGTAGGGGATGAACTCTGTTTTGGTGGTTACAACGATCACAGCCATGCCAGAAACAACCGTTTATTTCGTAGGCCGTGTGGGTGGCTGCGTGGTACCCATCCAGTTTGTAAGGCCCCACGCGCTTCTCTCCTTCGTTGCCCGCGTGCTGGATCTGAATTCCGTCCCGCCGCTCCACGTGGGCCAACCATTGGAGGGCCAGCGCCGACTGCACATCCTTGGGGCAGTAACCGAGCCGTGGCAAGACCGCAATGGTGTTAGGGCGTAGGAATTTCTTTCGAAAAACCAGGTTGCACATAGAGGCGAGCGTTACGGTCCTGGTAAAGGGATCTATCTCCGCCGCTTTCATCATGATAGCTCGGAACGCTAAACAGGCCCGTTGTAAGATGGCCACATCCCGGTGACAGTAGAGGGCCAGTTCTTTCTGGAAATCAAACACCGTCCCCTTGCCCCGTTCGGTCGCGTGCCAGGCCACTAGTTCTTGTTTGCCTTGAGGACTCAGTGAATCTGGGTCGTAATAATGAAGGTCTGGTAGCGGTCCCACGTACTGCTGGTGTTCTGGTTTGTTAAAAAAGATGGGAAAATCCAGCTTGTTGAGGTTTTCTGATTGGAAACCGAACGTGACGGGGAATTGTTTGAGGGCTAGCGGGATGAAGAGCAGAGAGTCCTTGAGGACGAGCTTGTAGTCGGGGATGGTCACCACCATAGCCTTACCGCCGCGGAAGAGCACTTTAGGCTTGACGGCATTCTTGAACAAGTACTCCAGGATAGGGTAGGAATCATATCCCATAGCGTTGTGGGCCAGGCACACGTAATTTTCATGGTCCCCCGAGAAGAGCCAATCGCAGAATTGGGTGAGGGCCGTGGGGCCTTTGAACTCTATTTTCCGTGGACCGCATTGAGTGCAGGTGGGTAAATCTGACGTCACACAGAGCTCACACACTTTGGAGACTCCCGCAAAGTTGACCCTGTGCTGAGCCTCCAGGGGCATGGCTTCGAAGTCGAAGAAGAGGTACCGGAACTTGTCCTCATTCCCCTCGTCTTCCGCAGCGGCTCTCTCCGTCCCCTCTTCTTCCGCCAGGAGTGCCGTGTAGGCCTCTTCTTCTTCTTCTTCTTCTCCTTCTTCTGTTTCTACCCTGGGGGCTTTCTGGTCAGCCACTTGCATGTAGCACAGATGGTCCGGGGGGACAATAGTGTTGCAACTACGGCACTTGTATTCCCCACACACGTGGACCCCTGGTTGTTGACGGGTCCGGCACAGATGGTCCACGGTCACCCCACACTGGACACAACGGGTGTACCGCTCGCAAGAGCTCCATTCTCTTGTGCACAGAGACCCTCGACCTGACCGGCGGGGTTGGCGACGGCGGTGGTTCTCATAACATCCTTCACTCTTAAACCACCGATGGCAATGGTCACACTTTTTCCAATCCCATTTCTCTCCAGGGGGGAGGGGGGAACAATCCTTGACGCCACAACAAACACAGGTCGTGTCACAGACGTGATGTATAGGACTATTGTAGGTCTTCTTACAGAGGGGGCAAAAGTACTTGGCGTTCAACAACCCACACATATTGTTGATGACGTCATAGTGGTGGTCCTCTGTTTGGTACAGGTAAAGGCGGTGTTGTGCCTCGGGGAGGTGGCCTGAGTAGATAAGGCTGTTCATGTGGGCACGGGAGACCAGATTTACTTCTACACCTTGAGGCCTAAAAAACTCCTGGAATTGCTTAAGCTCTGGTAGCCCACACGGTTGAATAGGCACCCCCGCCTGACGATGGAGTTCCACAGCTAGATTCCTTTGCACGGGCCTCCCCAGTCTTATGTATTGGTACTGTGGATGTTGTTGTGCCTTGGCTAGGGCCGTGACCAATCCTCTGGCCATACACATTTCGTCTACATTTCGTATCCTCAAAATACTTCTTTTAATTTTCTTGAATTTCTCCAAGTCGGTAGTAGAACAGCGGGCCGAACGACCCCTTCCCGCCCTCGGTATTTCCACGTGAAACACGTGGACATGGAAGTTGCCCTGCAGGATGAACTCTTGGTTGGATTGTGTGAGCTCTCCAATTCTGGCCATGACCAGGGCGGGGGTGAGGGTAGACCTCATCAGGTAAGGAAAGGAAAGGGGGTAGTCCAAGCGTGGAGCGTCTAGGGTAAGCCTAACCCGATCTTCTGGGTTTGCGGTCCCAAGAGTGGTGTCCAGGACCCTCTCTATAACGGCGGTCACGTCTTGAAGAGCCTGTACAGGAAAGAAAAAAAATCATAAATAAATAAATTTAAAATAATTTTTTTTTTTTAAAAAAATTAAAAAAAAAAAATTAAAAATATAAATAAAATGTTTTTTATTTTTATTTTTATATAAATGAATAAAAAATTGAGGCTCACTGTAGTAAGGGAGGCGAGAAAGAAAGAAAAACAATTATAAAAAAAAAATAGGAAAAAAAATCCACGCGCGGGGGTTTGAACCCGCTCCTTTCCTTTGAGATTCCAAACAGGAGAATTAGAGCCATGCGCCACCGCGCGCGCGGTCATGACAGCCCCTCAAAATTAGTGTAGTCTTACTTTCGACTTACCTCAGCCAGAGTCGCGCGGGCCCGTGTCTTGATTTTCAGTTCGTAGTCCTTGCACGTTGTTTTGAATTTTTTACAGGCTCTCGATCTTGTTTGAACCAGTTCAAATTTTTCTTCGTCGTCGTCCTCGTCGTCCTCACTTTCTTCACTTTCTGGGGCGCTTGTTTTGTCTTTTTAGCCGCCCCGCCATCCCGTTGTTCTGCCATGCGTTTCCGAGTTGTGGAGGGAAACAGTTCGTTTAACCAGGCGTCTGCATCCCAGAGGGGTTCGGGCTCCTCGGAAAAAACTTCGGCAAGATCTTGGTTACTAATTTCTGGTAGCTCGGCGGGGAGGGGCCACGTTGTGATTAGTTTCTCGACGTCCTCTTCGGTTATTCCGCCCAACTCTAGCGACTCCCCCTCGGGGATGGTAAATGCCTCTTGAGAGGAGGACGGGGTGTCCGGGGGAAACTCCGTGGCTTCGAGGAACGCGTACGTAGCGTCTTCGCTGTGCCAAGGGTTCACGTCTTCGTACGTTGGCCACTCGTTTTCTTCTACGGCTATTTCCTCTACGGGAACCGAAGCGGCAGGCGGGAGAATTTCCTCCGACTCCACGGGGGAGAGGGGCTGTGTGGTCTGTAATGATGAGGCATAGGGATTGTCCACTTTTTCTTCTTCTATGGTAAGGGTGACTTCCCTGCCTTCCTCATCTAGGTAGTTGAAGGTGGACATCGTGGTGAAACTAATCCAAACCAAAAGCCGTCACTCACTTTTATATTTTTTACACTTCTCTCTGATTGGTGCACTTTTCTCGGTCTGGGATTGGTTCCCCTAGAATGAACACCCCTCATGATTGGTGGATTTCGATCCGTTTTTGGTTCTAGCTCGACTCTCTTTATTATTTTTTGTAAAAGAATTCCCCCAAACACCCCCACCCCACCGCTTATTCTTCCGAATTTTTGTGGGCCCTCCCCCGGGAGACCTCACTCTACAGGCCTCTTCAAACCGTTCTCTCTTTCGCGCCAAGGAAACTAGCGAAAAAGCCTTCCCAAAACCGTCCCTCCGAACCAACGTCCACAAAGTGGACCCGAAATAAGAAAAGGGCGCGCAAATATAAGCCTCGGCTTGTGATTGGAGGGTTTAGGCTCCTTTTAGGTTCGCGCCAACACTCCACTGGTTTCCCGAGGGACGCGTTGGGGTTTCAGACGGTTTAGGAGCCCTTGCTCGGAAAGTGTGAAAGGGAAAACAAAAAAAAAAAGGGGGAAAACTAAGAGGGCCGTGAGAAAAGGGTCTGTAGAAAATTTTAGAAAATTTCCCCGATGTTTTCAGGATGAATTTGAGCTTCTTGGACTTCCCCCAAAAATTCTGGTAAACAACCTTGACCCGAAGTAAGAAAAGGGCACGTAAACAAACTACGTCACACCTTGTGATTGGTCCGTCAAACATCCGGTAACGTTCAACTGGTTTCCCAAAGGTCGTACAGGTTTCGGGTCTACAAGAACACCTTTCCCGGGTCGAAGGAAGGGGGAAAAAACGGGGAAAACTAAGAGGGGGTTGAGAAGAAGACCTCCAGAAAAAAAATAGCCAATTTCCACGCTGTTTTAGGGTTGACTTTGAGCTTCTTAGGGGCTCAGAAAAAAAGTTTGGCAAAAAACGTCAAAACCGGATCGAACGTCCACCAATCCTAGAGCCCGTGGCGTAAAACGGGCCAATCAAAACCCGAGAAAGTGCCCCAATCAGGAACCAGTATAGGATCTATAAAGGATAGGGTTGAATGAAGTTCGGTGTCTTTGCCCCTGACGCCTCGAGAAGGTAAGTGTACACGGAATTCGCTCTTGAAATTCAACACGCTTGGTTACTAATCTTTTTTTTCCTTTGGTTTCCTTTTTATTTCTACAGCTTACAGAACACACAAAAAGAAAAAGAAAAAGAGACGGAGGATGGCTTACCGAGGGCCTCGTAGGGATAGAGAGGTACGGTCCTGCGGACTTGTTTTTTATCTTGGAACACAACCACTAACTTTTTGTTTTTGTTTTTATAGAATGTACACGGTGTGGACGTGATAAACATGGAACCTGTAAGTTCTTCTCCGTCCCGTCCCCCTAAAAGACAGTGTGTAGCGTTCGGACTCTGCTTAACAGGACCGTTCATTTTTATTGGCAAAAAAAAATCCCCCGACGCACAATAATTTGATTAATTTTTTATAGGTTTTCTTGGAGGTCCTCTCGGGACCTGCCCGCTCTCGGTAAGAGCGCCTCTTCAGAAACGAATTCCTCTAAAGCATTATTCATACCGTACCTCTTTTTAATTTTTAATTTTTATTTTTTTCTCAGTCCCGTGTTAACATTCATTTTTATACGCATGCTATGGTGTTGAGGATCACAGGCCTCCCCACAGAGATCCTCACCAAAATTGGGGAATACGTTTGCAACCAACAGAGAATAGACCGGAGGAAGGCCGCCCATCAGAAGGAACTTAACCCTAGTTTATTCCTCTTAAAACATTTGACCGCAGTTGTCCGGGGAAACTACTCATGGGGAAACTCCCGCCAAACCATGGAGTTTGTACGAAATTTTAGAACGTTCACCGGCCCCCGCGCGGCCATGTACGTGGAACCCCTGACCGAATACACTTTTAATTGGTGCGTCTATTGCCGCTCGAATATGACTGTCGCTCGTATCCACTGTAAGGAGGGACTCGTTTACTTCCGTTGCCCCCACCACCTAGTCTATTTGGATCTGGGAGACTTGGATGGTTGGGGACGCTTTCAGTGGCGTAAATTGTATTTTCACATTGATTCATAGTTTTCTATTTTTTTTATAGTGTATATGGTGTGGTGGTGGTGGTGGTGGACTCGACCATGTACCTTTACCCCCCATGCCCTGTTGCAGAAGTGTATACTGCAAACCCTGTTTCATTTTGGCAATCGCGGATGCCTTAAAGACTAATGAACATCCTCGTTGTGGGGTCTGCTTTCAAAAAATGTGGCACCGTTTTTTTATTAGCTCGGGGAGCATAATTATTTTTAGACATGGCTCGACCTTAGCCAGTTTTCATTTGCCGTTATCTTCCTCGTTCCGAGAATATTATTCTTATATTTATCCACTGAAAGCTTGGAAGTAGGGGAGTCTTATTGCCATGGAGAAAAATGTATTATCCTCGCCAATCTTTTTATTTTTTATTTTTATAGTGTATTATCTGTGGAGACCTCCCCAACAACCAGCTACCGCCCCTCCCGTGCTGCGGGGAACAAGTGTGTACTCCCTGTTTTATAAGATTCGTAGCAAGGTCTCTCAAGTACGATAGGATACCTTTGTGTTTTTGCTGTTTAAGTCGGATCGAGCATTCTTTTTTTCTTAGGGCAGGCTCCATTATTTTATTCAATCACATGGACACGTTAGGGGTTGTTACGTTACCCTTGCCAAGACATCACGCAACCCGTTACAATATGATTTGACATTTGACATTTTTCTCCATGGCAATTTCCCTTTTCCTATTTTTATACATTTTTAAAACAATTTGCTTATAATTAAAATTTTCAAATATATTTCAACTATAATAGGGCAATGGCCCAACTCATTGTAATTTTTTAGCTATAAAATAGGGCGATGGCCCAACTCACTGTAATTTTTTAATTATAAAATAGGGCGATGGCCCAACAATTCATGTCAAATAGGGCAATGGCCCAAACAAAATACCATGTAATTTCTCTCTCTCTCTCCCTACGGGGCCCCGAAATAGGGCCCCTTGTAAATAGTGTATATATTTTTTATTATTATTATTGTAATATTATTATGAAAGATTTGGAAACAAAGTTGTTTTTACCAAACACATGCCTTTTTTATTGTCTCCAATAGTGGTTGAATCACATAAAACCATAAGGTATTATTACATAGTGGTTGCTTCCTATAAGACCACAAGGGTAAAAATCCCGGGGGTCCGGTTTGTCCCCAAAATCTAGGTCTTCTCGGCTCCATGGGTCCCGGGCTATCACTAGGAGGGGGAGGGCGGGGACCCACGGTCATTGTACCCACAGGGGATTCGTAGGGAATCAGGGGTGTCAGTGTAGTCTCTGGGGGACCCCCAGGGGCTCCCCCAGGGGCGTCCCCGGTGGGGTCCCCAGTGGGGTCCCCGGTGGGGTCCCCGGTGGGGGGCCCGGTGGGGGTCCCTGTGGCCTCTCCGCGGGGGGAACCGTATTCGTATAGGATCTATAAATCCCGATCACTCCTGAGTCCGTAGTGGATCTATAAATCCCAACCAATCCTGAGCCCGTAGTGGATCTATAAATCCCAACCAATCCTGAGCCCCTAGTGGATCTATAAATTTCCGACCAATCCCGAACCCGTAGTGGATCTATAATCCCGGCCAATCAGGAGCCCGTAGTGGATCTATAATCCCGGCCAATCCTGAGCCTGTATTGGATCTATAAATCCCAACCAATCCCGAGCCCGTATTGGATCTATAACAGCGGCAGCCAATCCGCGGCCTGCCTAGGATCTATAACCGAGGAGGCGGGGCCTGTGACGTCACAAAACCTGTGACGTCACAGATTTGCTCTCGACCAATCAGGAGAGGGTATATGATCCCAAGAGGGCCTACTTACTACTCCGAGTGGTTAAGGCGTTGGACTGCTAATCCAATGTGCTCTGCACGCGTGGGTTCGAATCACATCCTCGTCAAATGTTTGGTTTTATTGCGCATTACGACTGCGAAGATATTTTGGTTCATTATTTCAAGAATTGAATTATGTTTTCGCTCGGATAATGAGCGGAGGTTGTGCCGTAGATTTGATAAAAGGTTGTGCATGTATCTACCCAGGATATCAAAATACCGCGCATCTGTTTTGCTAACTTTTATTTTATGTTTACAGCCTTTTTCTTCAATTAAAAGAGAGATTTGTTGATTGATTAGCGTATACCTATGATGATTTTGAAAATCGTACTTTATATTCTCACATAAATGACGAGGTGGCCGAGTGGTTAAGGCGTTGGACTGCTAATCCAATGTGCTCTGCACGCGTGGGTTCGAATCCCATCCTCGTCGAATGTTTGGTTTTATTGCGCAATACGAATGCGAAGATATTTTGGTTCATTATTTCAAGAATTGAAAAAAATATTCACTCGGAAAATGAGCGGAGATTGTGCCGTAAGTTTGAGAAAAGGTCGCGTATGTTCTGCCGGGGAAATAAACCTAGCGCACATCTGTTTTACTAACTTTCATTTTATGTTTACAGCGTTTTTGTTAAATTAAAAGAGAGGTTTTTTTATTGATTAGCGTATAGCTATGATGATTATGAAAATAGTACTTTACATTCTCACATAAATGACGAGGTGGCCGAGTGGTTAAGGCGTTGGACTGCTAATCCAATGTGCTCTGCACGCGTGGGTTCGAATCCCATCCTCGTCGAATGTTTGGTTTTATTGCGCATTACGAATGCGAATATATTTTGGTTCATTATTTCAAGAATTGAAAAAAAATTCACTCGGATAATGAGCGGAGATTGTGCCGTAAGTTTGAGAAAAGGCCGCGTATGTTCTGCCGGGGAAATAAACCTAGCGCACATCTGTTTTACTAACTTTCATTTTATGTTTACAGCGTTTTTGTTAAATTAAAAGAGAGGTTTTTTTATTGATTAGCGTATAGCTATGATGATTATGAAAATAGTACTTTATATTCTCACATAAATGACGAGGTGGCCGAGTGGTTAAGGCGTTGGACTGCTAATCCAATGTGCTCTGCACGCGTGGGTTCGAATCCCATCCTCGTCGAATGTTTGGTTTTATTGCGCATTACGAATGCGAATATATTTTGGTTCATTATTTCAAGAATTGAAAAAAAATTCACTCGGATAATGAACGGAGATTGTGCCGTAAGTTTGAGAAAAGGTCGCGTATGTCCTGCTGGAGAAATAAACCTAGCGCACATCTGTTTTATTAACTTTCACTTTATGTTTACAGCGTTTTTGTTAAATTAAAAGAGAGTTTTTTTATTGATTAGCATATAGCTAAGATGATTATGAAAATAGTACTATATATTCTCACATAAATGACGAGGTGGCCGAGTGGTTAAGGCGTTGGACTGCTAATCCAATGTGCTCTGCACTCGTGGGTTCGAATCACATCCTCGTCAAATGTTTGGTTTTATTGCGCATTACGACTGCGAAGATATTTTGGTTCATTATTTCAAGAATTGAATTATGTTTTCGCTCGGATAATGAGCGGAGGTTGTGCCGTAGATTTGATAAAAGGTTGTGCATGTATCTACCCAGGAAATCAAAATAGCGCGCATCTGTTTTACTAACTTATATTTTATGTTTACAGCCTTTTTCTTCAATTAAAAGAGAGATTTGTTGATTGATTATCGTATACCTATGATGATTTTGAAAATCGTACTTTATATTCTCACATAAATGACGAGGTGGCCGAGTGGTTAAGGCGTTGGACTGCTAATCCAATGTGCTCTGCACGCGTGGGTTCGAATCCCATCCTCGTCGAATGTTTGGTTTTATTGCGCAATACGAATGCGAAGATATTTTGGTTCATTATTTCAAGAATTGAAAAAAATATTCACTCGGATAATGAGCGGAGATTGTGCCGTAAGTTTGAGAAAAGGTCGCGTATGTTCTGCCGGGGAAATAAACCTAGCGCACATCTGTTTTACTAACTTTCATTTTATGTTTACAGCGTTTTTGTTAAATTAAAAGAGAGTTTTTTTATTGATTAGCATATAGCTAAGATGATTATGAAAATAGTACTATATATTCTCACATAAATGACGAGGTGGCCGAGTGGTTAAGGCGTTGGACTGCTAATCCAATGTGCTCTGCACTCGTGGGTTCGAATCACATCCTCGTCAAATGTTTGGTTTTATTGCGCATTACGACTGCGAAGATATTTTGGTTCATTATTTCAAGAATTGAATTATGTTTTCCCTCGGATAATGAGCGGAGGTTGTGCCGTAGATTTGATAAAAGGTTTTGCATGTATCTACCCAGGAAATCAAAATAGCGCGCATCTGTTTTACTAACTTATATTTTATGTTTACAGCCTTTTTCTTCAATTAAAAGAGAGATTTGTTGATTGATTAGCGTATACCTATGATGATTTTGAAAATCGTACTTTATATTCTCACATAAATGACGAGGTGGCCGAGTGGTTAAGGCGTTGGACTGCTAATCCAATGTGCTCTGCACGCGTGGGTTCGAATCCCATCCTCGTCGAATGTTTGGTTTTATTGCGCAATACGAATGCGAAGATATTTTGGTTCATTATTTCAAGAATTGAAAAAAATATTCACTCGGATAATGAGCGGAGATTGTGCCGTAAGTTTGAGAAAAGGTCGCGTATGTTCTGCCGGGGAAATAAACCTAGCGCACATCTGTTTTACTAACTTTCATTTTATGTTTACAGCGTTTTTGTTAAATTAAAAGAGAGGTTTTTTTATTGATTAGCGTATAGCTATGATGATTATGAAAATAGTACTTTACATTCTCACATAAATGACGAGGTGGCCGAGTGGTTAAGGCGTTGGACTGCTAATCCAATGTGCTCTGCACGCGTGGGTTCGAATCCCATCCTCGTCGAATGTTTGGTTTTATTGCGCATTACGAATGCGAATATATTTTGGTTCATTATTTCAAGAATTGAAATAAAATTCACTCGGATAATGAGCGGAGATTGTGCCGTAAGTTTGAGAAAAGGCCGCGTATGTTCTGCCGGGGAAATAAACCTAGCGCACATCTGTTTTACTAACTTTCATTTTATGTTTACAGCGTTTTTGTTAAATTAAAAGAGAGGTTTTTTTATTGATTAGCGTATAGCTATGATGATTATGAAAATAGTACTTTATATTCTCACATAAATGACGAGGTGGCCGAGTGGTTAAGGCGTTGGACTGCTAATCCAATGTGCTCTGCACGCGTGGGTTCGAATCCCATCCTCGTCGAATGTTTGGTTTTATTGCGCATTACGAATGCGAATATATTTTGGTTCATTATTTCAAGAATTGAAAAAAAATTCACTCGGATAATGAGCGGAGATTGTGCCGTAAGTTTGAGAAAAGGTCGCGTATGTCCTGCTGGAGAAATAAACCTAGCGCACATCTGTTTTATTAACTTTCACTTTATGTTTACAGCGTTTTTGTTAAATTAAAAGAGAGTTTTTTTATTGATTAGCATATAGCTAAGATGATTATGAAAATAGTACTATATATTCTCACATAAATGACGAGGTGGCCGAGTGGTTAAGGCGTTGGACTGCTAATCCAATGTGCTCTGCACTCGTGGGTTCGAATCACATCCTCGTCAAATGTTTGGTTTTATTGCGCATTACGACTGCGAAGATATTTTGGTTCATTATTTCAAGAATTGAATTATGTTTTCGCTCGGATAATGAGCGGAGGTTGTGCCGTAGATTTGATAAAAGGTTGTGCATGTATCTACCCAGGAAATCAAAATAGCGCGCATCTGTTTTACTAACTTATATTTTATGTTTACAGCCTTTTTCTTCAATTAAAAGAGAGATTTGTTGATTGATTATCGTATACCTATGATGATTTTGAAAATCGTACTTTATATTCTCACATAAATGACGAGGTGGCCGAGTGGTTAAGGCGTTGGACTGCTAATCCAATGTGCTCTGCACGCGTGGGTTCGAATCCCATCCTCGTCGAATGTTTGGTTTTATTGCGCAATACGAATGCGAAGATATTTTGGTTCATTATTTCAAGAATTGAAAAAAATATTCACTCGGATAATGAGCGGAGATTGTGCCGTAAGTTTGAGAAAAGGTCGCGTATGTTCTGCCGGGGAAATAAACCTAGCTCACATCTGTTTTACTAACTTTCATTTTATGTTTACAGCGTTTTTGTTAAATTAAAAGAGATTTTTTTATTGATTAGCATATAGCTAAGATAATTATGAAAATAGTACTATATATTCTCACATAAATGACGAGGTGGCCGAGTGGTTAAGGCGTTGGACTGCTAATCCAATGTGCTCTGCACGCGTGGGTTCGAATCACATCCTCGTCAAATGTTTGGTTTTATTGCGCATTACGACTGCGAAGATATTTTGGTTCATTATTTCAAGAATTGAATTATGTTTTCGCTCGGATAATGAGCGGAGGTTGTGCCGTAGATTTGATAAAAGGTTGTGCATGTATCTACCCAGGATATCAAAATACCGCGCATCTGTTTTACTAACTTTTATTTTATGTTTACAGCCTTTTTCTTCAATTAAAAGAGAGATTTGTTGATTGATTAGCGTATACCTATGATGATTTTTAAAATCGTACTTTATATTCTCACATAAATGACGAGGTGGCCGAGTGGTTAAGGCGTTGGACTGCTAATCCAATGTGCTCTGCACGCGTGGATTCGAATCCCATCCTCGTCGAATGTTTGGTTTTATTGCGCAATACGAATGCGAAGATATTTTGGTTCATTATTTCAAGAATTCAAAAAAACATTCACTCGGATAATGAGCGGAGATTGTGCCGTAAGTTTGAGAAAAGGTCGTGTATGTTCTGCCGGGGAAATAAACCTAGCGCACATCTGTTTTACTAACTTTCATTTTATGTTTACAGCGTTTTTGTTAAATTAAAAGAGAGGTTTTGTTTTATTGATTAGCGTATAGCTATGATGATTATGAAAATAGTGCTTTATATTCTCACATAAATGACGAGGTGGCCGAGTGGTTAAGGCGTTGGACTGCTAATCCAATGTGCTCTGCACGCGTGGGTTCGAATCCCATCCTCGTCGAATGTTTGGTTTTATTGCGCAATACGAATGCGAAGATATTTTGGTTCATTATTTAAAGAATTGAAAAAAATATTCACTCGGATAATGAGCGGAGATTGTGCCGTAAGTTTGAGAAAAGGTCGCGTATGTTCTGCCGGGGAAATAAACCTAGCGCACATCTGTTTTACTAACTTTCATTTTATGTTTACAGCGTTTTTGTTAAATTAAAAGAGAGTTTTTTTATTGATTAGCATATAGCTAAGATGATTATGAAAATAGTACTATATATTCTCACATAAATGACGAGGTGGCCGAGTGGTTAAGGCGTTGGACTGCTAATCCAATGTGCTCTGCACTCGTGGGTTCGAATCACATCCTCGTCAAATGTTTGGTTTTATTGCGCATTACGACTGCGAAGATATTTTGGTTCATTATTTCAAGAATTGAATTATGTTTTCGCTCGGATAATGAGCGGAGGTTGTGCCGTAGATTTGATAAAAGGTTGTGCATGTATCTACCCAGGAAATCAAAATAGCGCGCATCTGTTTTACTAACTTATATTTTATGTTTACAGCCTTTTTCTTCAATTAAAAGAGAGATTTGTTGATTGATTAGCGTATACCTATGATGATTTTGAAAATCGTACTTTATATTCTCACATAAATGACGAGGTGGCCGAGTGGTTAAGGCGTTGGACTGCTAATCCAATGTGCTCTGCACGCGTGGGTTCGAATCCCATCCTCGTCGAATGTTTGGTTTTATTGCGCAATACGAATGCGAAGATATTTTGGTTCATTATTTCAAGAATTGAAAAAAATATTCACTCGGATAATGAGCGGAGATTGTCCCGTAAGTTTGAGAAAAGGTCGCGTATGTTCTGCCGGGGAAATAAACCTAGCGCACATCTGTTTTACTAACTTTCATTTTATGTTTACAGCGTTTTTGTTAAATTAAAAGAGATTTTTTTATTGATTAGCATATAGCTAAGATAATTATGAAAATAGTACTATATATTCTCACATAAATGACGAGGTGGCCGAGTGGTTAAGGCGTTGGACTGCTAATCCAATGTGCTCTGCACGCGTGGGTTCGAATCACATCCTCGTCAAATGTTTGGTTTTATTGCGCATTACGACTGCGAAGATATTTTGGTTCATTATTTCAAGAATTGAATTATGTTTTCGCTCGGATAATGAGCGGAGGTTGTGCCGTAGATTTGATAAAAGGTTGTGCATGTATCTACCCAGGATATCAAAATACCGCGCATCTGTTTTACTAACTTTTATTTTATGTTTACAGCCTTTTTCTTCAATTAAAAGAGAGATTTGTTGATTGATTAGCGTATACCTATGATGATTTTTAAAATCGTACTTTATATTCTCACATAAATGACGAGGTGGCCGAGTGGTTAAGGCGTTGGACTGCTAATCCAATGTGCTCTGCACGCGTGGATTCGAATCCCATCCTCGTCGAATGTTTGGTTTTATTGCGCAATACGAATGCGAAGATATTTTGGTTCATTATTTCAAGAATTCAAAAAAATATTCACTCGGATAATGAGCGGAGATTGTGCCGTAAGTTTGAGAAAAGGTCGTGTATGTTCTGCCGGGGAAATAAACCTAGCGCACATCTGTTTTACTAACTTTCATTTTATGTTTACAGCGTTTTTGTTAAATTAAAAGAGAGGTTTTGTTTTATTGATTAGCGTATAGCTATGATGATTATGAAAATAGTGCTTTATATTCTCACATAAATGACGAGGTGGCCGAGTGGTTAAGGCGTTGGACTGCTAATCCAATGTGCTCTGCACGCGTGGGTTCGAATCCCATCCTCGTCGAATGTTTGGTTTTATTGCGCAATACGAATGCGAAGATATTTTGGTTCATTATTTAAAGAATTGAAAAAAATATTCACTCGGATAATGAGCGGAGATTGTGCCGTAAGTTTGAGAAAAGGTCGCGTATGTTCTGCCGGGGAATTAAACCTAGCGCACATCTGTTTTACTAACTTTCATTTTATGTTTACAGCGTTTTTGTTAAATTAAAAGAGAGGTTTTTTTATTGATTAGCGTATAGCTATGATGATTATGAAAATAGTACTTTATATTCTCACATAAATGACGAGGTGGCCGAGTGGTTAAGGCGTTGGACTGCTAATCCAATGTGCTCTGCACGCGTGGGTTCGAATCCCATCCTCGTCGAATGTTTGGTTTTATTGCGCATTACGACTGCGAAGATATTTTGGTTCATTATTTCAAGAATTGAATTATGTTTTCGCTCGGATAATGAGCGGAGGTTGTGCCGTAGATTTGATAAAAGGTTGTGCATGTATCTACCCAGGAAATCCAAATAGCGCGCATCTGTTTTACTAACTTATATTTTATGTTTACAGCCTTTTTCTTCAATTAAAAGAGAGATTTGTTGATTGATTAGCGTATACCTATGATGATTTTGAAAATCGTACTTTATATTCTCACATAAATGACGAGGTGGCCGAGTGGTTAAGGCGTTGGACTGCTAATCCAATGTGCTCTGAACGCGTGGGTTCGAATCCCATCCTCGTCGAGTGTTTGGTTTTATTGCGCAATACGAATGCGAAGATATTTTGATTCATTATTTCAAGAATTGAAAAAAATATTCACTCGGATAATGAGCGGAGATTGTGCCGTAAGTTTGAGAAAAGGTCGCGTATGTTCTGCCGGGGAAATAAACCTAGCGCACATCTGTTTTACTAACTTTCATTTTATGTTTACAGCGTTTTTGTTAAATTAAAAGAGAGGTTTTTTTTATTGATTAGCGTATAGCTATGATGATTATGAAAATAGTGCTTTATATTCTCACATAAATGACGAGGTGGCCGATTGGTTAAGGCGTTGGACTGCTAATCCAATGTGCTCTGCACGCGTGGGTTCGAATCCCATCCTCGTCGAATGTTTGGTTTTATTGCGCATTACGAATGCGAATATATTTTGGTTCATTATTTCAAGAATTGAAAAAAAATTCACTCGGATAATGAGCGGAGATTGTGCCGTAAGTTTGAGAAAAGGTCGTGTATGTTCTGCCGGGGAAATAAACCTAGCGCACATCTGTTTTACTAACTTTCATTTTATGTTTACAGCGTTTTTGTTAAATTAAAAGAGAGGTTTTGTTTTATTGATTAGCGTATAGCTATGATGATTATGAATATAGTGCTTTATATTCTCACATAAATGACGAGGTGGCCGAGTGGTTAAGGCGTTGGACTGCTAATCCAATGTGCTCTGCACGCGTGGGTTCGAATCCCATCCTCGTCGAATGTTTGGTTTTATTGCGCAATACGAATGCGAAGATATTTTGGTTCATTATTTAAAGAATTGAAAAAAATATTCACTCGGATAATGAGCGGAGATTGTGCCGTAAGTTTGCGAAAAGGTCGCGTATGTTCTGCCGGGGAATTAAACCTAGCGCACATCTGTTTTACTAACTTTCATTTTATGTTTACAGCGTTTTTGTTAAATTAAAAGAGAGGTTTTTTTATTGATTAGCGTATAGCTATGATGATTATGAAAATAGTACTTTATATTCTCACATAAATGACGAGGTGGCCGAGTGGTTAAGGCGTTGGACTGCTAATCCAATGTGCTCTGCACGCGTGGGTTCGAATCCCATCCTCGTCGAATGTTGGGTTTTATTGCGCATTACGACTGCGAAGATATTTTGGTTCATTATTTCAAGAATTGAATTATGTTTTCGCTCGGATAATGAGCGGAGGTTGTGCCGTAGATTTGATAAAAGGTTGTGCATGTATCTACCCAGGAAATCCAAATAGCGCGCATCTGTTTTACTAACTTATATTTTATGTTTACAGCCTTTTTCTTCAATTAAAAGAGAGATTTGTTGATTGATTAGCGTATACCTATGATGATTTTGAAAATCGTACTTTATATTCTCACATAAATGACGAGGTGGCCGAGTGGTTAAGGCGTTGGACTGCTAATCCAATGTGCTCTGCACGCGTGGGTTCGAATCCCATCCTCGTCGAGTGTTTGGTTTTATTGCGCAATACGAATGCGAAGATATTTTGATTCATTATTTCAAGAATTGAAAAAAATATTCACTCGGATAATGAGCGGAGATTGTGCCGTAAGTTTGAGAAAAGGTCGCGTATGTTCTGCCGGGGAAATAAACCTAGCGCACATCTGTTTTACTAACTTTCATTTTATGTTTACAGCGTTTTTGTTAAATTAAAAGAGAGGTTTTTTTTATTGATTAGCGTATAGCTATGATGATTATGAAAATAGTGCTTTATATTCTCACATAAATGACGAGGTGGCCGAGTGGTTAAGGCGTTGGACTGCTAATCCAATGTGCTCTGCACGCGTGGGTTCGAATCCCATCCTCGTCGAATGTTTGGTTTTATTGCGCAATACGAATGCGAAGATATTTTGGTTCATTATTTAAAGAATTGAAAAAAATATTCAATCGGATAATGAGCGGAGATTGTGCCGTAGATTTGATAAAAGGTTGTGTATGTTCTACTCGGGAATTCAAGGTAGTTCGCATCTGTTTTGTTTTACTAAATTTCATTCTATGTTTGCAGCGTTTTTGTTCAATTAAAAGAGAGTTTTGTTTATTGATTAACGTATACCTATGATGATTATTAAAATAGTACTTTATTTTCTCACATAAATGACGAGGTGGCCGAGTGGTTAAGGCGTTGGACTGCTAATCCAATGTGCTCTGCACGCGTGGGTTCGAATCCCATCCTCGTCGAATGTTTGGTTTTATTGCGCATTACGAGTGAGAAGATATTTTTGGTTCATTATTTCAAGAATTGAATTATGTTTTCGCTCGGATAAGGAGCGAAGGTTGTGCCGTAGATTTGATAAAAGGTTGTGCATGTTCTACCCAGGAAATCAAGGTAGCGCGCATCTGTTTTACTAACGTTTATTTTATGTTTACATCGTTTTTGTTCAATTAAAAGAGAGTTTTGTTTATTGATTAGCGTATAGCTATGATGATTTTGAAAATAGTACTTTATATTCTCACGTAACTGACGAGGTGGCCGAGTGTTCAAGGCGTTGGACTGCTAATCCAATGTGCTCTGCATGCGTGTCTTCGAATGACATTCTCGTCGATCTTTCGATTTTATTGCGCATTAGAAATGCGAAGATATTTTGGTTCAATATTACAAAAATTGAAATATCGTTTCGCTCGGATAATGAGCGGAGATTGTGCCGTAGATTTGTAAAAAGTTGTGCAAGTTCTACCCGGGAAATAAAGCTAGCGCGCATCTGTTTGACTAACTTTCATTCTATGTTTACAGCGTTTTTGTTCAATTAAAAGAGAGTTTTGTTTATTGATTAGCGTATAGCTATGGTGATTATGAAAATAGTACTTTATATTGTCACGTAAGTGACGAGGTGGCCGAGTGTTTAAGGCGTTGGACTGCTAATCCAATGTGCTCTGCATGCGTGTCTTCGAATGACATTCTCGTCGATCTTTTGGTTTTATTGCGCATTACAAATGCGAAGATATTTTGGTTCAATATTACAAAAATTGAAATATCCTTTCGCTCGGATAATGAGCGGAGATTGTGCCGTAGATTTGTAAAAAGGTTGTGCATGTTCTACCCGGGAAATCAAGGTAGTTCGCATCTGTTTTACTAAATTTCATTCTATGTTTGCAGCGTTTTGGTTCAATTAAAAGAGAGGTTTTTGTTGTTGATTAACGTATAGCGATAATGATTATGAAAATAGTACTTTACATTCTCACATAAATGACGAGGTGGCCGAGTGGTTAAGGCGTTGGACTGCTAATCCAATGTGCTCTGCACGCGTGGGTTCGAATCCCATCCTCGTCGAATGTTTGGTTTTATTGCGCAATACGAATGCGAAGATATTTTGGTTCATTATTTAAAGAATTGAAAAAAATATTCAATCGGATAATGAGCGGAGGTTGTGCCGTAGATTTGATAAAAGGTTGTGCATGTTCTACCCAGGAAATCAAGGTAGCGCGCATCTGTTTTACTAACGTTTATTTTATGTTTACATCGTTTTTGTTCAATTAAAAGAGAGTTTTGTTTATTGATTAGCGTATAGCTATGATGATTTTGAAAATAGTACTTTATATTCTCACGTAACTGACGAGGTGGCCGAGTGTTCAAGGCGTTGGACTGCTAATCCAATGTGCTCTGCATGCGTGTCTTCGAATGCCATTCTCGTCGATCTTTCGATTTTATTGCGCATTAGAAATGCGAAGATATTTTGGTTCAATATTACAAAAATTGAAATATCATTTCGCTCGGATAATGAGCGGAGATTGTGCCGTAGATTTGTAAAAAGTTGTGCAAGTTCTACCCGGGAAATAAAGCTAGCGCGCATCTGTTTGACTAACTTTCATTCTATGTTTACAGCGTTTTTGTTCAATTAAAAGAGAGTTTTGTTTATTGATTAGCGTATAGCTATGGTGATTATGAAAATAGTACTTTATATTGTCACGTAAGTGACGAGGTGGCCGAGTGTTTAAGGCGTTGGACTGCTAATCCAATGTGCTCTGCATGCGTGTCTTCGAATCCCATTCTCGTCGATCTTTTGGTTTTATTGCGCATTACAAATGCGAAGATATTTTGGTTCAATATTACAAAAATTGAAATATCCTTTCGCTCGGATAATGAGCGGAGATTGTGCCGTCGATTTGTAAAAAGGTTGTGCATGTTCTACCCGGGAAATCAAGGTAGTTCGCATCTGTTTTACTAAATTTCATTCTATGTTTGCAGCGTTTTGGTTCAATTAAAAGAGAGGTTTTTGTTGTTGATTAACGTATAGCGATAATGATTATGAAAATAGTACTTTACATTCTCACATAAATGACGAGGTGGCCGAGTGGTTAAGGCGTTGGACTGCTAATCCAATGTGCTCTGCACCCGTGGATTCGAATCCCATCCTCGTCGAATGTTTTGTTTTATTGCGCATTACGACTGCGAAGATATTTTGGTTCATTATTTCAAGAAATGAATTATGTTTTCGCTCGGATAATGAGCGGGGATTGTGCCGTAGATTTGATAAAAGGTTGTGTATGTTCTACTCGGGAATTCAAGGTAGTTCGCATCTGTTTTGTTTTACTAAATTTCATTCTATGTTTGCAGCGTTTTTGTTCAATTAAAAGAGAGTTTTGTTTATTGATTAACGTATACCTATGATGATTATTAAAATAGTACTTTATTTTCTCACATAAATGACGAGGTGGCCGAGTGGTTAAGGCATTGGACTGCTAATCCAATGTGCTCTGCACGCGTGGGTTCGAATCCCATCCTCGTCGAATGTTTGGTTTTATTGCGCAATACGAATGCGAAGATATTTTGGTTCATTATTTAAAGAATTGAAAAAAATATTCAATCGGATAATGAGCGGAGATTGTGCCGTAGATTTGATAAAAGGTTGTGTATGTTCTACTCGGGAATTCAAGGTAGTTCGCATCTGTTTTGTTTTACTAAATTTCATTCTATGTTTGCAGCGTTTTTGTTCAATTAAAAGAGAGTTTTGTTTATTGATTAACGTATACCTATGATGATTATTAAAATAGTACTTTATTTTCTCACATAAATGACGAGGTGGCCGAGTGGTTAAGGCGTTGGACTGCTAATCCAATGTGCTCTGCACGCGTGGGTTCGAATCCCATCCTCGTCGAATGTTTGGTTTTATTGCGCATTACGAGTGAGAAGATATTTTTGGTTCATTATTTCAAGAATTGAATTATGTTTTCGCTCGGATAAGGAGCGAAGGTTGTGCCGTAGATTTGATAAAAGGTTGTGCATGTTCTACCCAGGAAATCAAGGTAGCGCGCATCTGTTTTACTAACGTTTATTTTATGTTTACATCGTTTTTGTTCAATTAAAAGAGAGTTTTGTTTATTGATTAGCGTATAGCTATGATGATTTTGAAAATAGTACTTTATATTCTCACGTAACTGACGAGGTGGCCGAGTGTTCAAGGCGTTGGACTGCTAATCCAATGTGCTCTGCATGCGTGTCTTCGAATGCCATTCTCGTCGATCTTTCGATTTTATTGCGCATTAGAAATGCGAAGATATTTTGGTTCAATATTACAAAAATTGAAATATCTTTTCGCTCGGATAATGAGCGGAGATTGTGCCGTAGATTTGTAAAAAGTTGTGCAAGTTCTACCCGGGAAATAAAGCTAGCGCGCATCTGTTTGACTAACTTTCATTCTATGTTTACAGCGTTTTTGTTCAATTAAAAGAGAGTTTTGTTTATTGATTAGCGTATAGCTATGGTGATTATGAAAATAGTACTTTATATTGTCACGTAAGTGACGAGGTGGCCGAGTGTTTAAGGCGTTGGACTGCTAATCCAATGTGCTCTGCATGCGTGTCTTCGAATGCCATTCTCGTCGATCTTTTGGTTTTATTGCGCATTACAAATGCGAAGATATTTTGGTTCAATATTACAAAAATTGAAATATCCTTTCGCTCGGATAATGAGCGGAGATTGTGGCGTAGATTTGTAAAAAGGTTGTGCATGTTCTACCCGGGAAATCAAGGTAGTTCGCATCTGTTTTACTAAATTTCATTCTATGTTTGCAGCGTTTTGGTTCAATTAAAAGAGAGGTTTTTGTTGTTGATTAACGTATAGCGATAATGATTATGAAAATAGTACTTTACATTCTCACATAAATGACGAGGTGGCCGAGTGGTTAAGGCGTTGGACTGCTAATCCAATGTGCTCTGCACGCGTGGGTTCGAATCCCATCCTCGTCGAATGTTTGGTTTTATTGCGCAATACGAATGCGAAGATATTTTGGTTCATTATTTAAAGAATTGAAAAAAATATTCAATCGGATAATGAGCGGAGGTTGTGCCGTAGATTTGATAAAAGGTTGTGCATGTTCTACCCAGGAAATCAAGGTAGCGCGCATCTGTTTTACTAACGTTTATTTTATGTTTACATCGTTTTTGTTCAATTAAAAGAGAGTTTTGTTTATTGATTAGCGTATAGCTATGATGATTTTGAAAATAGTACTTTATATTCTCACGTAACTGACGAGGTGGCCGAGTGTTCAAGGCGTTGGACTGCTAATCCAATGTGCTCTGCATGCGTGTCTTCGAATGCCATTCTCGTCGATCTTTCGATTTTATTGCGCATTAGAAATGCGAAGATATTTTGGTTCAATATTACAAAAATTGAAATATCATTTCGCTCGGATAATGAGCGGAGATTGTGCCGTAGATTTGTAAAAAGTTGTGCAAGTTCTACCCGGGAAATAAAGCTAGCGCGCATCTGTTTGACTAACTTTCATTCTATGTTTACAGCGTTTTTGTTCAATTAAAAGAGAGTTTTGTTTATTGATTAGCGTATAGCTATGGTGATTATGAAAATAGTACTTTATATTGTCACGTAAGTGACGAGGTGGCCGAGTGTTTAAGGCGTTGGACTGCTAATCCAATGTGCTCTGCATGCGTGTCTTCGAATCCCATTCTCGTCGATCTTTTGGTTTTATTGCGCATTACAAATGCGAAGATATTTTGGTTCAATATTACAAAAATTGAAATATCCTTTCGCTCGGATAATGAGCGGAGATTGTGCCGTCGATTTGTAAAAAGGTTGTGCATGTTCTACCCGGGAAATCAAGGTAGTTCGCATCTGTTTTACTAAATTTCATTCTATGTTTGCAGCGTTTTGGTTCAATTAAAAGAGAGGTTTTTGTTGTTGATTAACGTATAGCGATAATGATTATGAAAATAGTACTTTACATTCTCACATAAATGACGAGGTGGCCGAGTGGTTAAGGCGTTGGACTGCTAATCCAATGTGCTCTGCACCCGTGGATTCGAATCCCATCCTCGTCGAATGTTTTGTTTTATTGCGCATTACGACTGCGAAGATATTTTGGTTCATTATTTCAAGAAATGAATTATGTTTTCGCTCGGATAATGAGCGGGGATTGTGCCGTAGATTTGATAAAAGGTTGTGTATGTTCTACTCGGGAATTCAAGGTAGTTCGCATCTGTTTTGTTTTACTAAATTTCATTCTATGTTTGCAGCGTTTTTGTTCAATTAAAAGAGAGTTTTGTTTATTGATTAACGTATACCTATGATGATTATTAAAATAGTACTTTATTTTCTCACATAAATGACGAGGTGGCCGAGTGGTTAAGGCGTTGGACTGCTAATCCAATGTGCTCTGCACGCGTGGGTTCGAATCCCATCCTCGTCGAATGTTTGGTTTTATTGCGCAATACGAATGCGAAGATATTTTGGTTCATTATTTAAAGAATTGAAAAAAATATTCAATCGGATAATGAGCGGAGATTGTGCCGTAGATTTGATAAAAGGTTGTGTATGTTCTACTCGGGAATTCAAGGTAGTTCGCATCTGTTTTGTTTTACTAAATTTCATTCTATGTTTGCAGCGTTTTTGTTCAATTAAAAGAGAGTTTTGTTTATTGATTAACGTATACCTATGATGATTATTAAAATAGTACTTTATTTTCTCACATAAATGACGAGGTGGCCGAGTGGTTAAGGCGTTGGACTGCTAATCCAATGTGCTCTGCACGCGTGGGTTCGAATCCCATCCTCGTCGAATGTTTGGTTTTATTGCGCATTACGAGTGAGAAGATATTTTTGGTTCATTATTTCAAGAATTGAATTATGTTTTCGCTCGGATAAGGAGCGAAGGTTGTGCCGTAGATTTGATAAAAGGTTGTGCATGTTCTACCCAGGAAATCAAGGTAGCGCGCATCTGTTTTACTAACGTTTATTTTATGTTTACATCGTTTTTGTTCAATTAAAAGAGAGTTTTGTTTATTGATTAGCGTATAGCTATGATGATTTTGAAAATAGTACTTTATATTCTCACATAAATGACGAGGTGGCCGAGTGTTCAAGGCGTTGGACTGCTAATCCAATGTGCTCTGCATGCGTGTCTTCGAATGCCATTCTCGTCGATCTTTCGATTTTATTGCGCATTAGAAATGCGAAGATATTTTGGTTCAATATTACAAAAATTGAAATATCTTTTCGCTCGGATAATGAGCGGAGATTGTGCCGTAGATTTGTAAAAAGTTGTGCAAGTTCTACCCGGGAAATAAAGCTAGCGCGCATCTGTTTGACTAACTTTCATTCTATGTTTACAGCGTTTTTGTTCAATTAAAAGAGAGTTTTGTTTATTGATTAGCGTATAGCTATGGTGATTATGAAAATAGTACTTTATATTGTCACGTAAATGACGAGGTGGCCGAGTGGTTAAGGCGTTGGACTGCTAATCCAATGTGCTCTGCACGCGTGGGTTCGAATCCCATCCTCATCGATCTTTTGGTTTTCTAGCGCATTGTTTGCTCAGTATATTATAAACAAAAAAATCGCATGAACTGCTCGTGCTATACTCGATTTATAGGCACTGAGTGATGTTTTGAAAGTTCTCAAATTCTCAAATATTAGAACTTTCAAGATATTACTCAGTGTCTATAGATGCGGTACAGCACTCGCGTTCATATATAAACGTGAGCTGCCGCATATCCACGGGTTCTCTACCGCCTTGGGATAGTGATAAATACCAGATCGAGCACTCCTGCTCCTCTCAGTTCATATTTAGATTTGTTTAGATCAGTAACATGCAAGGAGAGCAGTGGAACGGTCCACCCTCCCGCCATATTGCGAACATTCGTGTGGAGTGAATCAGCACTCGTTCTGGCTACCTGGAATTTTTAGCCCTCTAAGGTTATTTTGGGTTGCCAGTACCCCTAATCTTTTTTATCATACTATTTCTGTAAATCTTTTATATTAATTTTTGGGGTAAAATAAAGGTTCTTGTCGTTCCATCTCTTCTTGAAGCGCTTTATCAACGTTTCCAAGAGAGAATGAGGTAAGAGCGAATTCCCCATACATGGGTCTGTTCCAAATATAAATATTTGAAATCTATTTCTAGATTAACGGGACACAGCCTGGTTATTTTAAGAAAGCCTACCAGAACGAGATAAAAATAACTTACATCACGTGTTGTAAAACTAAAACTTGATTTCAAATAATTATGATGGGGATTTGTTTTCTTGGCTTTTTCCCATATTTGATTGCAAAGAGCTTGAGTTGCAAGTGTTAGAATATAAATCGTACCGCTGAATAATCACAGGCGCGAGTATTCCCACCCAGACCCCTATCCAATGTATATAATGTCGAAGGCGTACATAATAATAATAATCTTGAACAATAATAACAATAACAACAATAATAGGATTAATCAGTGGCATATCCACGAGGTGGCTCTTCATCCACTGATTTAACGTCCTTATCCGAGAAGACGTGAATGTCTAACGATTTTCAGCTCGTGAACGAAATTGTTTCACAAAGGCAGCATCTTTTACTCAGTTATTTTAAGCCACTCGTCCGGCTAGGGTTTGAACCGTCGACCTCCCGCACAACAGACTCGTGAACGAAATTGTTTCACAAAGGCAGCACCTTAATTTTACTCAGTTATTTTAAGGTACTGAGTGTAATGGTCCGGCTAGGGTTTGAACCGTCGACCTCCCACACAACAGAACGGCGCTTAACAAACCACCTTTAATTAATGCAAGACGTTTTATTTCTAAAAAATATATTTCTTTTCTATAGTCTTCTCCGATCCTGACCTACATACAATCCAGCCTATTTCTATCCAATTAAATAAACTTCAAAGTTCAGTCATATGGCTCAATACAAAGGGCACACGGTTTGAATATGTTTGGGTATAGGTTGAATTTTCTAGCTGGTATGAAGTAAGCCACAGACTGTGTACATGAAGCAGTCGATCCGATCGAAAACTTGAGACGACTGAGATTTTGGAATCAACCCTGTACTTTTTCTTTATATATAGTATTTGCATGAAGCGGATTGGAATGTCGTCAATCCGATCGACTTCAAATCTCAAGTCAACCCTCAAGTCGAGCCGCTTGACTTGAGTTTGGCGGTCAGATCGACTTGAATATGGTCAAGCAGCTTGATGTGGACACGTCAAGCGGATTAAAGTTTCGATCGGATCAACCTCTCAATCTGCTCCATATAAACAAGGGCTAAGTAATCGTAATATATACAATTATTGGCGCTTTTAACCTGAAGTTCAGAAACATTCTTAAGTCTAACGAAGACAAAATTAACTATTCCGATTATTAGACAGCGCATTCTAGACTTTTGTGACTATCCCGGAATAAGAATAGCCGAAATAGACGGTAAACGTGTTCATTAGGGACCTATCCCGTTTTTGGAATGAACAGAATAGCAGGTTCGTTCCGTTCCCAATAACATAATAAACAGAACAGCGTTTTACTCGGATGTGGCGTTCTTTTGGGAATGTTTGGCGGGAAACATATGGTACGTGCGTGCCGTTCGGCCGGAAAACTCTTCACTTCCTTCTAATTCTACGTTAGTTCTCAGGTCACCTCCGTCAAGTTCATTCCGTTTTCGGAATATCTGTTCTCTTAATTAAGGAATTAGTATTCCGTGTATTATGTTATTCGATTCCTATTCCTATTGTCAGAATGGTCCGAAAAGACTGTCGGCCTAAGTGCCTTGAGAAAATCTGAGATGATAGTAAAAAAATCGACAGGATGAAGAATACCGCTTTTGAGAGAAATTTAGAGACACTTTATTTAAGTTCCGAATTCAAGTTTCTAGAATAAGATTTAGTAGTCGGCTTTTAATCGTGGTCATCCTTCATCGTGTGGAACGCAAGGCATTTATATTTATTTTACAGTTATTTATGCGCAATTACCTGCATCCTAATAGAAACCAGTCTTTCATGCAGTGAAAGTAACGATGATATTCACAAGTCAGATGTTGCTCTTTTCAAAGTACGTACGAACACAATTCATAAGCTAGAACTAAGAGCAGCATGAAATACAGCCAAGCTAGTACATAGCAATGTTGAATGCCACGTCGTTTATTCGTATTCATTTGATGTGGTAACGAAACAGTCGCTTGTTTCCGGCACAAATTTAAGCGGCTTTTCCAAATTGGATATTAGCAAAAACTTAAATGCTTGTAAACATTCAACATTGCTATTACAGATGACTGAGAAAGAGTGACACACTCTTGTTATAATGTTGTCACGGTATCTAAAGCACCGCAATAGGCTGTGTAAGTTTCGCTCTACAATGTGGGCAATATTCTTGGGAAGTCCTATTCTCCTCAATCATTTCACGGCGCTCTAACTCTTCACTGTATTCCGTCTCGGTGTCTCTATCGTATAACCAATGAGCATGCGTATGAAAGACACATGAATCCAAGTTTTCCGATGGCCACCAGGTTAACGCATTCATTTGCTCCGTTTTTTGACGCGAGGCTTTTGCAGGTGTCTGAGGTGTTTTCTGCCTTTTTCTCTCGCGAGCTAACTTCCTGCTTGCCATGCAAACCATGCAGAATGTCATGAGGGCCATGAAAGTAAAACTTGCACAAAGGAGACCAACGACTGTGTCGAGCGCTCCTGAAACAACTTACAATACAAAGGAATAAACATTAACGTTTTTGTGCTTCTATAGCCAGGGTGCTTTACTGGATTGACTGAATAGAGTGGAGTCTAAAAACATCAAAATAGACGGACGAGAACCTTAAGTTTGTTATTGCACACTACAGTAACGTGGAAAGGACTGGGTTCTAGTGCTATGCGCAGAGCATCAAAATACTGCGGTTTTCTCTATAAAAGGTTCAGACCATTTCCTATATTGGTGGGTTGCACTGGCGACCATGTTGGTTGGTAGGAACAAAGGATACTTCATTAACTACCGACCAAACAACATGGCGGATAATATGCTTGTAGTGTGATTTTATTCTCTTAGGAATGATTGCAACCCAAGAACTGTGTCCAATAGCATGAGGCATACGTACTAGACAACAGTTATCTACCCAAGTGACGAGGCGCACGAAGCCATGATAGGTCCTGCAACGACAACTGCGATAAGATTTCCCTCGAACAAACTAACTCCCGTTTTTGTCACCTCGGCTAAAAACGATATACACAATACACTAGTTATCGCACTAGAGCATGGGACGCAATTGGTAGTCCGTTTAACAGCTTGTAACGGCGGGGCCCGACGGCAGATGGCAATAGAGCAATTTTTGTATGAGTGAGACAAACTACGGTAGGTCCGTTGCCTTGAACTCTGATCTGTAATTTGATTGGATCAGCAGGACTAAAGCAACAGGGAAACCATTTCAATGTCACGGCATGCCGTGCAGTAACCGTGTCGTGTCACTCATACGACATCTGCTGTCTGGAAAAAAATGGACCTAGACCTCTTCCATATTATGGAAATACGTTGGAAACATTCTAGAAAAAAGTTGAAAATTTAAATTTCCATAGTTTATTTTTGTTCATTTTCATACTATGGAAATCATCATCAAAATATTCTGGAAATTTTCTAGAGATACGGATTTGCATACTGTGAAGAGGTCTAGCTTCTACTGTGTACAGCAAGTCTACCTGTTGTTTCTTTGTGCTGCCCAACAACCTTCTTAGTTCTTCGGCATTTCGACTCTTTAAAACCAGCATGAAAACCGTAACCAGTCAGGTCCAGTCCGTACTCGAACCTAATCCACAAATGTCGCAAACTCGAGCAAATATTTTCCGACTTGGGAATTGTCTCACAAAATTTGGCAATTAATCGACTCGATGCATTTGTACCGTCCCTAACCTCGATATATCCGCATGTGCAGGGCGTGGTGCATTGTGGGAGGGAAATATTGGCGAACGACAGCTTGACGTGACTAAATGTTCTTGCTCTTATAAGCCACGTGCATTGACGATTAGTTCCACAGGACGCGGTAGACTGGGGACTAGCTACGATGCCAGATTTTCCACTTACGTGAATTAGATCTTTGAAAACTGAAAATAAAACAATAGTAATGGAACGTGAGACAGTTGTATATTTGTATATATATGTATATTTGACTGATAGAGAGTAATCCCCAACAGGCCTTTTGCAGGAAACAGTCACGTGCTGACATATCACACCGATAACCAATGAATGGGTCAGGAAGCAGTCACGTGCTGACATATCACACAGATAACCAATGAATGGGTCAGGAAGCAGTCACGTGCTTACATATCACACAGATAACCAATGAATGGGTCAGGAAGCAGTCACGTGCTGACATATCACACAGATAACCAATGAATGGGTCAGGAAGCAGTCACGTGCTGACATATCACACCGATAACCAATGAATGGGTCAGGAAACAGTCACGTGCTGACATATCACACCGATAACCAATGAATGGGTCAGGAAACAGTCACGTGCTGACATATCACACCGATAACCAATGAATGGGTCAGGAAACAGTCACGTGCTGATATCATCACACCGATAACCAATTAATTGCGCTCGTGATTCCATGGGAAAGGCTTTTAACTGGAAACAGTCACGTGCTGATATATCACTCCAGATCAATAACCAATTAATTGAGCACGTTATCCCATGGGAAAGGCTTTACTGGATGTCAAACAACTGAACCTTCAAAACGCTGTTTTAGAAAGAACAACAGTCAATTGAAACAGGATTTACAAACAGGTTTTGCTAATAACACTGCCGATCTCGTACAAGTGCCTTTGAATAAATGAAGTTACTTGTTGTGCCGTCCAGTACAGCCACGTGATTGTATCCTACAATAGATCCATTACCGCTTCCACAATAGGTACTTACTTTTTCCATTTTTCATGGCTTTATAAACCGCTTGGAATCCACGAAACCGACCCCCAACGTCCGAGTAGAACCTAATCCATAAATACCTTCCGGTAGAAAATATTGCCTTTAGTTTGCTGCTTTGGCAGAACTTTCCAAGTAGTGGAGCCGTAGAATTCCGTCCATCTCTTATTTCTACGTAGTCGCATTTACAAAAGACACAATACTCGATGTCAAAGTCCATAAAGACAATTTTCACGTGATAATCACGTGGCACCAGGATGATCCACACACAGCTTACGCGATGAGGGTATTCGTTGGGGTAGTGGGGACTGGACAGAGTGCCACTATAGCCTGCTAGAACACCATCCTTAGGACATCGACGACCTGATGCGACGAAGCAAACCAACATTAATGGCTACAAACAGTTTTGAAAGGTTTGATTTATTTCATAAAATAACTCAACTCATAAACTAGTGCAGCCATAAACTGGTTTCACGTGAAGCTTTCAAAAACTGGCAATTTTGTCAACTAAAGAAGTCATTTTATTTATAATTCCTCCTTATCCGAGAACTGACATGAAGGTCTAACCGTTTACTGTTGGATTTTGTAAAGACGGCTCAGTAATACTGATACTGATACCGATACCGATACCGATACCGATAATAATGTAATATAAAATACAACAAATATAATATAATATATCATAATATACGCTATATATAGTAAGTGTGCTTCAATAATTGTCTAATGAAAGGGCCAAGTTATATCTGAAGATTAATCTATTTACAAACGAGTTCTTGAAGCGAGAGCTGTTTATTTAAGGCCAAAGGGAGGATTGTTTTCTGAGATTCCTGGAAGAAGGTTTAATTTTAGGCATAAGCTAAGTCAGAGGGTGATTAGAATTATTGGGGACTTTACGGAAAATCTGTCTGTCACACCTCTGATCGAAGTAATTCTCTGATTCGTAAGCGACTAGTAGTGTATTTTCTCTTAAAACATCTGTCTATAGAAAACACTGGATGATAGATAAGTCAGGCCCAGAGGAGCCGTATACAGGTAGGCCATAAGTTATCTTAGGTGCTATAATTATAGAATTTAAAACGGTGATCGATTCCGTCGACTGGTTCAATCCTTCTTTTCTTAGGGATTTTAGGATAAAAAGACATTTGTTCGCCCCGTAAGTTTCTTAAGTTTCGCAGCTTGCTAGCTTAACATTCGATCGGTTAAGTTCTCTTAAAGTTACTCGCTGAAAACTCGTAGCCATATTAGCTATGCGGAACCTGAGCGCCGCCGGTGTGTAAACAATTACCTGAGACTGAGCGACTGATCAGTACATCCAACTACAGCTAGGATGAAACACTCTTAATGACTGCGAGTTGGACTAGTATGTTCAATTAATTTATAGTAACAACTTTACGGGCGCCTTTGTCACTGCAGGCACATGAACAGAGAATTTACACCCCTGCTGGAAGGTAACACCTAGGATATTAACCCTTTCAGCCCTGAGTTTTTGGAACCAATTCTTACTAGCTATTTCTAGACCAGAAAGAACCCTCCCCCCTAAGTAAACTGCAGTCATTGTTACCATGGAATTTTCAACTGAACTATAATGCTGGGGGTTCAAGGTTTTTAGTCGGCCATTTTGAAAGCAGTTGCTGGATTACTACGGAGCTGGCGGGAAGTTGTTTGGAGGAATACAGAGAATTTAAGGCTTTTTAAAGACTTTTTCACCATTTATAGAGTGCTGGAGGACATCATTAAATCTGATGAGAGCTTCAATCAGCACTTTGTCAAAGAACCGAGTCTGTGCCTGGTGTTTTGACTGAGAAAGAGCACAATTTTAATCACTCCTATAGGCCCCAGGACACCTCAAAGTACGTACACGAGTACATTTCACTTTTACTTTACTTAACTTCATGAGATAATTTCAGTGAAATACATGGGGAGGGGAGGGAAATTCAGCAGCCAATAGTGCGCCAAGATACAGACGTGTGCACAACCCATCGGGCCCAGGTCCAAAGTGCCAACACTCGCACGTACCACAAGTCAAGAGTTTTAGCAAAACTGGCGGAGAGCATATTAAATTGAATAGGTATTGGCTTTCCAACATCTATAGCCAGGAAATGCGTTCCGTCAGGCTTCGGCCCTTTACTAGAACAATGCCAAAATTTAATGCTTTCCTAGTTTGTACGTACCTGATGAATTTGCAATCAGACTTGCCCACAGGATAGCTAGGACAATAATCAAACTGTTAGTAAATCGATAAGAAGGTAAACTCGTCTAATCCAATCGACTAGCACACAATTATGAACAATCGGCTTTACTTTATAAATACTAAATCTGACTAGGGTTAAGAATAATCTTCCACAGATGATATCGAGATAAGATCATCAAAGCAAAGCCGTCCACTCCTGAAGCGGCCGGGTTGAGAAAGTTTTACTGAGAAGCTAAGAGCTATACAATCAGTACGGATAGTCCACGGCTAATCCCACCGGTTGCGCGAGTCCGTTCAAGATCCTGGGATGGGGGAGGAACGCGAGCTCACACAAACGGCTGGTAATCGAGTCTACCGGTACGTCACATTTTCGAGGTCAGGTTTTCGGGGTCAGGTTTTCGGGGTCAGGTTTTCGGGGTCAGGTTTTCGGGGTTCACCCGCCGAGCTGAGCGTTCATAAGTGGTTTTAGTGGAAGTCTTTTGAAGGTTCGAAGCTAGGTTCTCACTCCAATTGGTGTTTTCTTTCCTCGAAAGTATTTGCTCAATCACTGGGCTTTCACGCATATAATCTGTAATCCTTTAAAGACCCTTATCTCTCGACCGTGAAGCTTAGCGCGACTCGAGCAAATTTTGTATGATATGAAATTCAGAGCTTGAAATTGTAAAACAGTATTATTATTTTTTAGTATTCCAAGATAGTATGTAAAATGCGCATGCGTCAGTTTGACGCGGGTTATTTTGTAAAATGGTTTACTTAAAAATTACACTATACTTGCATACTATTCCTTCTCAAAACAGGACCGAAAGGGCCGAAAGTGTAATCAACTGGCAGGAAAATAGCCTACGAAAACAGTCGTCTCTTTCGATGGCCAAAAGCGAGCTCCCCTGAGAGAGACGTCGAATAGAGACGGCTGTTTTCGCAGGCTAGCAGGAAGAGAGAAGGCCGGTGATTTCAAGAGAGGCCATGCAAGTCAGCAATGAAATGAAATGGTATCCAGTCAAGGAAATACAAATGAAAATATGCAGCCTACCTTCAGATAGCCGTCTATCCGACCAACTGATACCAGTTTATTTTATGAGGAGCATAATTTCCTATCTCAAAGACAAATCAGTTGCCGAGCAGAATTCAAGTTCAATAGGCTACTTTGAGAATATGTTTTAGCACGATTAATGTTGATCTCAGCGAACGGTGCTGCCAGGCATAACACAACACAGATTTTTACGAGCATGAGTTTGACAGGTATATACACGACTTTCATAATGGCCGCCGCTAGCCACCTCCTAATTTGCATAATTTGGAAGATAAATCTGTAAGGGGAAACCAATGCTACCACATGAAAGATTACATTATAACTAGTAATTGTTTTGAGTTTTGGAGCAATGTGGAAAATTGCTGTTGAGCTATAAGCATTTGTAATGCAGAAAAATATGAAAGCGAGGCTAGTAAGGCCTCCGTTGTTTTTCTCATACAAATCTCTCTAATTTCAACTGGATGTAACTTCATTGCTTTATAAGCTACAGCACTCAACTTTCACAAGTTCACTAATGTCAACATGCTCTTTCACATGGCAATGTTTATATTTTCTATACATGTGGATAAACTACCGAAACAGAAAATCACATATGCAAATTAGGAGGCGGCCATTATGAAAGTCGTGTATATACCTTCTGTTTATGTACTGTTTAAAACACGAACAGCAGTGTTTTATCAAGTTTAAAAATTCGAGGGCGAAGCCCGAGAATTTTTAGACTTGATAAAACACGTGCTGTGAGTGTTTTAAACGGCTTCAAAAACGCTTTAAGAATGCAATGAAAGAAAGACGCACATCTCAAGGGAAAGGTTACTTAATGAACCATTGAACCTTTGTATTCAGAACGCCATGCAAAATATTCGAGTAATCACCGCCTGCAATTACGAATATCTCAAGGGAATGACATGAAGAAATTACCATACTATGTTGTTTGAAGCGGCGTTTCGCAATGCAACAAGAACCTGCACTTGAAGGATTTGGTGTCGTGGTTTACCTCGATAAAGTTCAAGACTTGGAAAGCGATGTGACTGACATGACGGCAGACTATACATTTTTGACTCCGGCACAAAATATGTAAGTTTAATGTACGTTTTTATTATTTTACGGCTTTGAGTTTGGTTTAATAATTGGAACTAAACAGTGGCTCGGTAAACAAGTAATGGTAGTTGGATAACTTCATTTTAAAAATGTTATCTGTGTATCTCGGTAGTTTGCTGATATTAGTAAATTTAGTGCAATTTTTTTTATCTAGGTACCTTATGTTCCGTGTACTTTTTGCTATCTTTGGGTCTTTATCAGTGAATTCTTAATTAGGATGAAACTTTATATAAAATTTCATGTTCATTAGTATTCTTTATATAAAACGTTCATCCTAATTAGCAATTCAATGAGAAAGCTGAAACATCAATAGAAATTCCATTGTCTCAATCATTAACCCCGTTTCCCCCTGGGACAGAATTCAAATCCCTCCGCGGGCTTTTAGAATGATGAGATTTTATCAGGTATAAAGGAGCATACACGTGACTGATTTGCTTCATCTGATTGGACAAAATGCTCATTAATTATTCATGAGTTTTTGAAACCTGTTTCAAAAAGGTTGTCACGGACGAGCGACATACCCAGACCGAAATGGATTATGGTTGCTGCTAAAAGTCTGGTGAATTCGTTCCGGCAGTAGCGAAGCGTAGCAAGCGTGCATGGTCTACTTGTTAGTTCAAAAGCACACAAGTATGTAGAATCTAGACAAAAGAGAAATTTCGGAAAGACACAAGCTATAAACAAAATGATACCGCAATGAAGCTTGTGTGGATGAATTTAAAAGTTCCCAATGTTTTTATTTCGCGCCCTTAAGATGATTCAATGCTCTTGAAATTTACAGGGCCAGGGTAGTACATGTTGAATTTCAGGTGAAAAGATTAAACAAAATATTTATCGACTAGTTTTCGAATTACAGCTTCCTTAGCAAATACGTTACTATTTTGAGTAAAATGAGCATATTTATGACATTACTTATGATGCCATAAACCGAAATCGATTAAAGCAAATGGAATGAAATTTTCATGGGAAGTAGTCCTATGCCACAGGTAAGAAATATGCTAAAAACATCGCTTCAATCGGTCCGGAAAACACAGTTCTCGACGACTAAACAGGAATTAAGGCGAATTGTTTATTTTTTGAATGAAAATATTCAACCCAATTTTTTTCGAAAACGCTCTCATACAATTTTTGTAAACTGACTTTGCAGTCTTGAAGGCCTACATTTAGACTACAAGGGACACTAGGTCGTTTTAAAAGTTTAGGTCTAGATTTCGAGAAAATTGATGATATGTAAAATACTTGACGTCGACGCTGTGTTGCTATGGTAACACCGATGTCAAACAAACCTACATTTTGAGAAAGTTTATTCTATTTCTAGTAAATGGGTGAAGTGGCTAGCCCGACCGTGCTCTGACAGTGGAGTATCATTAGAAGAATATTAATGGTTCCTTCGAATGGATTTTCGAATTGCACCGTATTTCATTCCGCATAGTTGCCGCCAGTTAATATAATAACAATTATTTGTCGCTTGTCGCTCGCTTTTGAACTAGGTGTACTCACCGACTGCATTGAGTATATGTTAAGATTAGTGATACTGTAAAGTTTGGTTGTGATGGAGTAAAATAGTACTAAGCTATTGAGATTTCAAAATTGTTATATCGGGCCCGGGCGCAATGCGAACTGACTAGCATTGAACACATTCTTTATGAATTTTGTAGTCAGTTTGAAGGTGATATCATTGCAGCAAACTCTCTAGAGTGGCTATTTCTAACTATGGCGTACAGGTGGTATTCATTTTCTCAAATAAGGAAAGTTTCTGGTAATATGCTAATTAGGCTAGCTATTTTTGCGTAACGCCTACAGGAGAGCGAAATACGCTGGTTTAATAATAGTTTGAGAATTGAAGCAGTTTTAAAATTTAAATTTAAAGATGCACGTACTTATAAATATACGCTACTAGAAACCCCGAAATGTCGTTACTTTGTTCGTAAGCATATTATATATTTTTATCCATTACGTTTCAAACATGGCGGGGTTTGTTCAGTATGTGTTATGTTGGCCCTTTGTTTCGTCAAACCGATGGAACCCTGATTGTAATCCGCACCGTTTCCTATACGTCTCGTAAACTTTGAACAAAATTGAGTTACTTAGAATACAGACCAATAGTTATCGTGTGTATTTTAAACCGTTTCTACTTAGTGATACGCTACGGTAACCACGGTCGACAGCATGTTCTGTAAGCCAAGGCTAGTAAGTAAACAATGTCGTTCAGACATGCTTATACGATATTTGAACGATAGATGTTTGTATCCATGTCAACGATAAATCTTTGGTGGATTCAACCTTTTTGTTGATAGGGAAAATCTTCTTCTCCTAGTCCACACTATTACACCCTTTTTTCTTTCACTAGACAGTGTTGCCCGAGGCAGGTTTTGAGAATACTACATTCAATTGACTTTGGACTGTGGCACCAAACATCTTCGAAATGAACTGAGACTTTCAAACACCCGATATTTCTCGAATTGATCATATTTTACGTTACAGTTTAGCTGAAGAATATTATCAGTTATGCTTATCGTCATTGAAATATCGTAATAAACCAATTTGAAATAAGAGAGGCTGACAGTTACACCCTGGGGGGGGGGGGGGGGGGGGGGGGGGTTACTCCGGTTTGTGACTATGTATGTTCCGCGGGGGTGGGTCAGGGTTTTGACCTGATTTGGGCAGATCAGGGTCAGGATTTGAGTATAATTTGGGTGCAGTCAGGGACGGGGTTCAGTATTTTTTAGGCAGTTAGGATTCAGTTTTATTAGCTACTATGTTAAAAAAAGACATTCTGTTGCGGCATTTTGATCGCCTGCCCACATGCAAGCACTGAGGCCCCCAGACATCGTGACGCCGCTCATTCGTACTTCAGTACTTCATCTACTGATTCAGTTTAGCCAATGCCACGTCCCGATTGAAATGTTCCGTATTTAGTACCCCCCCCCCCCCCCCCCCCGGAGAGTTACATCCCGGCATAGTTAACAAAATATAAACATGTAAGCCGATCTTTATGTGACTTTTTTTCGTACAGAAATGAGGCACACAAAAGTCGCCAATCAAAGGCATTTCTGTTTGTTATTCATGCATGCTTGTAATCAGTACCGTGAAATAGTCGAATCGCAATTTCGCTCAGTGACTTTTATCTCTGCTCTGTATATCTTAATCACATTGTATTTATTTTTCAAGCTAGACTTGCTGGACTGGCGCCATGAAATGACAACATTAGATAACATAATGAACCACCCAGTCGAGTTTCTTTGGCCTCTCTGGCGATGGTTGTGTTTCTTTTTATGCGCAGCTTGCTAGCTTAACATTCGATCGGTTAAGTTCTCTTAAAGTTACTCGCTAAAAACTCGTAGCCACATTAGCTATGCGGAACTTGAGCGCCGCCGGTGTGCAAACAATTACCTGAGACTGAGCGACTGATCAGTACATCCAACTACAGCTAGGATGAAACACTCTTAATGACTGCGAGTTGGACTAACTAGTATGTACAATTAATTTATAGTCACAACTTTACGGGCGCTTTGTCACTGCAGGCACATTAACAACAGCCATATAAACATACCTAGAAGCGTGAATTCTCGCGACAGTTCCATCGTGTTCGCCATTGTCGGTCGAATGAGCACATCTCAGCTTGGTTCCCGCTTCTCATTAGCGTTTGACAGTGTGGCTTACCAAATAGTGAAGGGATTTGAAGAGTTATGGCGATGCACTATTCAAAGTCGTCAATATTTTGTATAGTGGTTTTAAGCTGCATGCATATGTTTGACAACCATGCTTGAACCCTCTCAAGGAAACAATGAATCATGTCTGAATAACGTAATCCGTCAAAGGACTTGCCGGAAAAAATGAGTTGTGAGGCGATGTGTTGCCTTTCGGAGTAGCATGTAGACTTCAATACCGGATCGATACCACGAAGTGAAAGTTATTTGACCGCTAAACCGTCGACTCATACGGTTTACTTCGTTGAGCCAAATAACCTTATAGTGCATTGGCTGCATTGTTAGCATGCGGTATAATATCGCTAAAACCTTGCTGTCAAGTTCAGAATGAATAGCTGTAATTATGTGCTTAAAAAGTGGGTATTTAGGCCGACTATTCAGTATTGTACGATCTAAAGGCACTACACTACTCGAAACCTTCAGATTACTGCTAAAGCAAAGGCGGATATATCACAATACATGGACGTCATTAAAACAGACACATAAGGCTTTAGAATGGGCCATAAATCTTCATTAACAACACCAAGACGCGAAAATCAGCATACATTGAAGCCAAAGGGATGAGTCAGTTTGCGAATTAAGTAGAACTCTATTAGGATCGAAACAATACGATAATAACAAAACAGTTTCCACGAATCTTTTTTCTTTTATGAAACAACAATAAGGACTAACACGCGTAAGCCTTGTTCCTTTACTATTAATCCGTATTCTTCGAACAGTAAACTAAGCTAAATAACTAACTAAGGTATTCTGGCATGACGCGAACGACATTGGTGAAAATAGTGTACCAGAGATAACTGTTACAAAGATATCTATATATATGATGTAGTATATGTAAAGGCACATGGACCTGCTGAAGTACGGCAATGTAATGTTCAATTAAGAGGTCATGATAAGATAGATAAGCGAAATATAAACACCATGAATGACAACTGAGGGGGAAAAGAAATAGAAATTAAAGTCATTACAAGAAAAAGGTACGAGAGAAGGGCTCTAGACATCTATAGTCTGCCACTATAAGTATAAGAGTTAGCGAAAAATGAGCGAACATGCACGTTATATGCTGAAAAAACACCGACCCATGGGGCCGTCTGAAATGATTAATGCTTTCTCACGGATGAGTTACATTTTTAACTTATCGTACTCACTTATTGTGGTGTGTCTTCTATTGGCGAAGGACCTCTTAAAAGGAATAAATATATTATTTCCTGGCACATCGGGGCATAATTAAACAAGTCTCACCCGATGAGTTAGAAAGATACAAGCGCCATTGGTTTTGACGCCAGCACTGACTCATATATAGATCATAGATAGAATAGGCTTTTTGCAGCTAACATTCACGTGCTGACTATCACTTCAATAACCAATGAATTGAGCTCGTGTTCTCATGGCTTTACGGTAGAGCTGAAACTATCGTCAAAAACGCTGTTTTAGTAAAGACTGACAATAGACTAGAGGTGGAATCAAAATAGTATTTACAAACAGGTTTTGCAAATAACACCACCGATCTTGTAAAAGTGCGTTTAAATAAATGAAGTCAGATATTGTTTTGCGCTCCAGTACAACCACGTGATTTTATCCTGCCGAAATTCCCATTGTAATGATTTTGCAAAAATAGAAATTCAAGAAAAGTCGATCAGTATGGGCGGTATAACGCTGGTTACACAGCCTCTCTAGAGTTAACTGATCCAGTGTTTTCGGTTAATTGACACTTTTTGACCTGCACTTTGAAAGCAGATTATATCGGTTCGAATGTATAATTAATATTTTGAATATTACCATCTTGGTTGTCAGTTAGCCTTCTCTTTTCAACAACACATTCTCCTCCTTCCTAGCTTAAAGGGGCACTGCCGACCTATCCCATGACGAAACATAAAAATAACTACTTGCATTAGCAGAGTATGCTTTCAAATGAGATAATATTATACTAGAGAAAATTTCAGATAATTTTGACGAAGGATTGCAAAGATTCCAGTGTATTAACAAACTGCTTTTTTAGAGCAAATCAAGTTCCTAGAATGAGTTTTTGTAGTTCACTTTAATATTTGCCACCCTCAGCTCCATCAAAAAAGTATGACTGAAAAGCATATCAAGACATTTACACGGCATTTCTCTTCTATCTCAGGGTGTTACTTTTGTAGTTTTGTTTTAATGAAACTTGAAGGTTCAATTCGATTGACAGTGCCCCTTTAAGGATTCTCATTAAAACGACCATTAAAAGAATCAGTTCGTGGCAGATAATAAGCAATTATTGCTTGAGGTTGAGCATGATATATAGCGAAAATTATCAGACAGTGGTCTGTGTTATCTGCCGAAGCCGAAGGCTGAGGCTAATAACACAGACCGAGGTCTTGATAATTTTCGCTATCATGCGAAAACGGAACTTCAATAATTGTTTTATTATACATTTTAAGCAAACGTTTCAGCAAAAAGAATGCTGGCGAAGACGAAGCTGAAGGAAACGCCGTAAATTGGCTTGTTTATGATTGAATTTCAAGATGGTTTGTTTCTTATTCGAGCTACAAATTGCTTTTATTTACAAGTTTAGGGGAAAAGAAAGAATGTAAAAATAGCTGAGAGCTTAAAATAGCAAACTGGCACAAAAAAGCGAAATAATGTATCTATTTTCTAGTGTAAAATGGTCGTACTTGCTACAGATAATAGCAGTGTGACGTCACAACCTTCAGATGTACGCATGCGCAGTCAATGCTTAGCTATCGAGAATTAGCTGTGTGTTCTCAACCAATCAGAATTGAGATAGTGAGTAAAATGTATAATAATCAATAATTAGTCCTCGTCATTAATTCAGAAATATAAATTTTAGTCAAATATAAATATTTTCTCGCTGCACGCCAAGAAATGAACTCATTTTAAAATCCCGGTTGAGTGTTTGTTTTAGTTTCATTTCTTATTCCTGTTTATTTAATTCGTAATATTTATTTCTAGCTATAGCTTTCAAGACTTAAATTTATGCATTGCATTATTTTAATTAATATTGCTTTGTGAAAACAAAACATCCAGATTCTACTGGACAGACTAGTTCAGTCAGTCTGTAGTAATTATTTCTCTAACTTTTGTGTTTCTCAATCACTTGTTTTCTTTGGTACGTAAAGTCGAAGAACGACGTCACTAGTAAAACCATTTCAATTCAGTTAGTATTTCTTTGTCCCTCCTCTCTGGTCAGTCACGCGTCATCAACGAGAAATCTAGATCATTTTCTTTTAACGAAATATTTCCTTTGACAGCCAAACCCAAAATTACCAAATGAAAAATCTGGTCATTTATTTCGCGCCGGCCCGGCCAAAGGACTTTAACTCTTTGTCGTCCGATCGTGTGTGAGCTCAATTGGTGAAATCCTGAGTGCTAACTCAACCCTCCCCCCTCAGTTCAAGTTTGGCTAGCCCGAGGTAGTTAAATACTTCTGACTTTTTAAGCCGAGGACCCAAACTTTCCCCACAATGCCATTCGGGAGAATTCTACGTACTTGTCGACGGTAGGTATTGCAACTTCTGTAGGGTTTCCAATGAAATGTGCTCTAATTTTGGAGGAAAATACCACTGTCAGAGAGCTTGAGGACATCATTAAGTCTGAGGATGGCTTTGTGAGGGGATTTCTCAGGGTTTTCCTGTTGTGTTTGTACTTTGAGACACAGGAGAAAATTATTCAATGAAATCCTTGAAATCCTGCAGTTGGCAGTCTTTTACCCCTGCTCAACCTATTAGGATATGTTTTTGTCACTTTAAAGCAACGGCTTGAGTCCAAATCACCGCTCTTGGTTGTAGGGGCTGCCCTACAGGATTCCCAGAGGGGGGGGGGGGGGGGGGGAACCCCTTGTGGAATTTTCGTCCATTACCCAGCATGCAATTGGAGGTGGGTACAGGAGAACGTGGTGGAGATAAATGCAGTGACAAGAATAGCGCGGTTCACAGTCGCTTGGTGTGATTTGTGCCAAAAAAACCTAGTGGTTGGAAAGATTAAAGAAGGTACTGTAACGACTGAGTGCTGATTTTGTGTTTGCTCTTGATTTCAAGTGCGAATGGGAAGGATGTTTTGAGCCGATTTTCAGCTTCTTAAAATTCGTGAAAATCGAAGAAACGAAAACGATCGCCAAAACAAATGAGCTTTTCTCCATAGTGAAAGAGTCAAGCGATCGCTGTTATAGCTCTGACTTTGAAGTCATTCATCCCTTCAAATAATATCGCAAAATCGTCTCTCCAGCATGTCTAGATGTGATGCAATATATTTTTCTCATATCAGTCTTGTACGACTGATATTTAATACAGGCTCGGACCCGAAAGAGTTAATTGAAATATCGCTCTATAATATATCAGTGACAGAAGGCTGGACAAATGGCAATCAGTTACTCAAGAAATACTGAATATGAGTTTTACTGTGAAATAGAGGCCAAACCTAATCAAATAAACCGAATTTTGCCGCTAAGAGATCACCCAACACAAAATTCTCACCAAACTTTATTCCGACCATACAGTGACCATACGAGTTAGATTCTTCCTTGCCACTAGCACTATACTCCATAATCCCTCCTTTTGATTAGAAGGCACTTATCATATTTTCCACCATAAATTATTCAGTCCTCTCCACAATGAGCCTTTGAGGCGCCAGCAACGACTTGTCAGTGATCTAACCAGTTTGATTGACAACCGAGTAGATGTAACTGCCATTTTTCATCTGCTGTCTGCTTCTGTAATGGATTCCTAAGTACCACTTCATAATATACATATCCTACTGATAGCAAATATTTATAACTTTATGCTTCCAGGCTTGAATTAATGAGTTTGGCTTTCACGTCAGCTGCGCTGTTCATCTTTGCAGATGTCGATATTGGTTGAACTTCAGCGAACTCGGAAATATGCTTTAGTGCCTGCACTCAAATCGTGGAGTGTTTTATTCAAGATTGTCAGTATAAAAAAAAAGAAAACTCCTCCATTGCTTACTTCTCCACTCTTGTTATCAAGCACTCTCTCGACTACTTAAAAAGAAAAAAGGTAAACAAAGTATTTTGGTCACCTTAATTTTCTAGCGTTAATTTCAGTTACCCAGCTCGCTAAGTAAAGGTGAATGTGAATCTAAACCGACTAGTTTGCCCACTTAACAAACAGAAGCTGATTCATAATATATAGAACACTTTTAGGTCGACTTAAAAGCATAAAACGGAAAACAGGAAGTGACTGTTTTCTATTACGCTTATTTTATACAGGTGAAATCGGTTATATTATATTGGAATTATCATTGGTCGAGTAAGTCTCAGTTGAAAAAGTCTTAATTAGCTATAGCATTGAAATTCGTTACCACATTGTCTACACAATCACATCTGTCTCTAACGAATTTCCAAACCAAACTAAGAAATGTAATTATTCAGTTATTATTATTAGTTAAGTAGTAGTACTATTATTAGAACAGATTGCCTTCTATATATACGGTACTCTTTCCCCTTCTCCTTTTATTGTAGTATTGTTTGGTAACTTGACATGCAGATGGTCTTTCCCAAAATTTCCAGAAGCTCCAAAATAGAGCAGCAGGTATTATTACTGGCAGTCAAATGATATTAGACATGCACCATCTTTGGAATTACGCACAAATTAATTATAATCTTGGATGTTCACAACTTTGAATGGTCTGGCCTGGCCCCATCGTATTTAGAAGATATATTTGTAGAACAAGCCTGGTTCACAGTTATCAGTTATGAAATTCTGATTTAAATCTTTTACCTCCTAAACCAAATACAAATGATTTTTAGATTTTTAAAACAATTGTCAGCTAGCACGCTTTAGATTATTTAACAATATCGTAGATAAATAAAGATAGCGATCTATCTGGTCTATCTGGTCTATCTGGTCTATCTATCTATCTATCTATCTATCTATCTATCTATCTATCTATCTATCTATCTATCTATCTATCAACAACAACCGCAACAGCAACAAGCAACTTTTTATTAGTTCTCGTACACTGATGTACATTGTGGTAATTGTTTTAACAATTATTATTGTTATTAAAATAACAATGGGCTCCTGTTAATAACAATCAAGTAATAATCTTTAATAGTTGCAATAACAAATCTACTGATCTATCTATCTATCTATCTATCTATTTATTTATCTATCTTAGCTTGGTCTCCCCCCCCCCCCCCCCCCCCCCCCCTAATTCCCCCATTCCAAACGGTCAATCCACCCGCCCATCAGTCTCATGGCTTTAAGCGAAATATTTGAGAAAAAAAGGCTTTAAAGATTCATTTCTTGAGGCAATTGGTCACACATAAATGTCTGGTAGGCATTTATTTACAAAATCTCCCCGACTAATGCAAACATATTTTGCATGACGCCTGACGCATGCACACCGTAAACAAAATGGAGCTTAAAATGTCCATAGCGCATAATGGTACCGATATTCATTCACTCGGCTTAATCCAGTTATCAGCTGTTGCACGTGTTTTGTAATAGGCTTAACTTGGCACTTGAAAGATAGAATGGAATTATGAATAATTAGTCGGAGTCGTTTAGGGTTTCCATTCTAGCTGGACTACTAGCAGCTGCTCCGGGAAACCGTGCTCTAGGGGTCCAGTAAAGAAACACTTTACGTACGTTAAATTAAACTACAATAAAATACATGTTTGTGCTCCGTGCTTTGTTCGGTATACATATAACCCGCCGGGTGTTGTTGGGTAACTCCGCTTTTTTTAGTTGGCTAAACCGCCGTTTATTGATACAACACGGTGATATGGACTAGTAATATTAGACATGTTTTCGCTGTTTGCCGTGGGCTTGTTATGGATGACAGTTCAACGCACATAATTTTCCCAGCTCTACTGCCACTGTTAGTTAATTTCCTATTCAGACTTTTATTCTGACATGGACGACTGTAAAAGGGACCGGAGTTTCTCACAGGACCTCAAAGGTCGCGACTCCCCCGCCTGATCCTCCATTCTGTTTATCGGCACAGAAGAGTGGCACCGCCGCCAAGTTAATTATAAGCACAACATCTCTTGTTAGAAAACTATAGTGAAAGAAGAAAGTGAAAGCGACTCCAGGCGAAGGAAAACTTGAGGAGATCAGTGTTGAAACTTGGCTTCTTAATTTTATCGTCTGAAGGGAGGGCTTAATCTGAAGCAGCGCGTTCGTATTCAGCACCTTTTTGTACAACAATTCTTCAATGGCTACTTGCTGCATGTGTTATTTACACCTCCTTTCTATCGGTAAGTTTGTTTTATATTCCGTCGTATTTACCTTCATTTATTCGCTATTTCGTATTTTAATTCTAATCATTATTTACAATTCTTGGCCGGATACAGAAGAACATGGCTGCTACAGCTAAGTCATAATAACTTATGAGATATAGATTAACTGGTGACAAAAGTTACAATGCACGTTAAAATGTAAGAGAGTGCATTAGCATTTGAAAACAGACTTACCCCAGGGATAAACCAAACACGTTGTGCTCCACCAGACCATGATGTGACCTAGGGCTATCTACTGGTTGGTATAAAACGGCAGTTGTGTATTAGACAGGAGTTTTTAACTCTTATCTCCAATAATTGAAATCAAAACAGAACTTCTGTTTCGGGGCGCTAACACAACGTTGGTTAAAATTTGCTGAAAACCTTCACAATCAAAGCCTTCAGTCTGACTTTATTCTGATTATGTTCCGGATATACATGCAAGCTGATTTATTCCATATTTCAGCTTAATTTTAAGCTTGAATAAAAAGATATTGCTTGACGAGCTTAGAAGTTCTTAATTCCACTTCAGTGTCTGAAAAGAAGGAAGAGATTATCGCTCATTTAGCCATTCCTGGTGCATGTGTCCTTATGCGAGGTCGATCTTTTTCTAAACGTGCGGGATTCATAGGCCAAGGCGGCCCATAGATTACGTGGTATTCCCTAGCTATCTCTTGTCTATCTATATATCAACTGATAACGCGTTTATCTTTTCATTCGGCGACGGGAAAATACTTAACTTGAAGGCGGCCTGTAACTGTGTTGCTTCATATAAATTATATGTATACGTGTAGAAATTCGTGCGCGTTAGGTTGAGAATGTGACGGTGTCATGATCAGCGATCGAGCAGTAGTAAATACATGTACGAATGTTGAAAATATCTATGAACTGAGTAAAGGTCACCGCATTTCGGTTCCCATTTCGAGGGTTCATAAATCCGATAAGTATGGACACGAATTCTGTATCTGCCATATCAAACTTCTAGAAGTAGGGAGTCATGTTTTCAGTTATTTTGGAGATACGACTTTATTTTCGGCCGAGAAAATCGAAGTTAAAGTTTATGTTAATGCGATCCTATCTATATCACATTTATAAACACTATTAAACATTCATTTCCTTGTTTGCTTCATGCATTATTAATGAGTTTGATAAGAATGGTCAGCGGTTTAAAAGCAAATTCAAAATGGCGGACGAGGCAGAGTGGGTACTTCAGATCCTTTAAAGGCAACTTTTTGAGAAATTGAAGCAACTTTTGAAAGGAATTTCGAGCAACTTTCTAAATAAAAATCAACTTTTTTCATTTTTTTGAGCAACTTTTGAGCAACCTTTTGAGAAATCTCGAGCAACTTTTTAAGAAATTTTGAGCAACTTGTGGACAGCCCTACCCCAGGCTGTTCTCGGTCAGATCCAAGGAATAAAAATTTCCGAATAAACCCACAGGAGAGCCGGCTCGCAGGCTAAGGCTGAACTGTTATCGTTACGTATTCTGATTGGCTCTTCGGTTATGACACAAGATTCGTTCTTACAATGCTTTTTATTGGCCCAACGGACCGAGTCCAGAGAGATGAACTTGTATATAGCATTATAGGTTCGATTGCTTAAATTTAATCAATAAAACACTTTTAAATAACCTTAAACACGTTGTATAGGTAGAGCAATAGATTACGTGTATCACTGGGTAGTTTTCTGGTAAGTTTCATCAGTGGAAAAGCCAGGAGAAGCCATTAAATCTGAACATGTGCTATCGAGCGCTTTGTTTCAACGCTAACGGAAATTAAACGGCTTTTTAGGATTATCCCGTTCGCAAGATCGTGAGTTTGATCACGTCAGCGACCCAGCCTGCTATCTTTGAAAATACGTACCACTTAGTAGCCGTACAACTTTATTTGCACAAATAACTATAGCATTATTATAAAAATAGCTAAATAATTTCGCGAGCTATGATTGGTCAATTTGCGGTACCGACCTTCCGTCCACTTCCGGTCTCAAAAGAAAATGGAGAAGCTATATGTAAAGATCTTATTAACCTCGTTTGCTCGGTCCGTACCGTAAGTTATGTCATAAAGAAAAAAGTGAAAACAAAACTCGGTCCATAACTTATGGTATGGACCTCGGACTCGGTTAATAAGAGGTCAGTTTATCATATAACACGTACGGCCTCACGCGCGCTTACCTTGCAAAACCATTTACATGACGTCAGAGGAGGCATCTATTATTATACAAAACATTTTGTTACAATTAAAGAATTTGTACAAATTATCAGTGTTATACCCATGGTTGAAATAAAATGATGTTAGAAATTTGTTTTCCTATATCAGTAGAAACGCCGATTCACAATCACTAAGAAGTGATTGCAGATACCTCCCTTGACGTCATGTAATTAGCATTTTGGATATTAAAACCTCAATTCAGCGGCACAGCATTCAAAGCAAAATATATTTTACCATTCTACTTGATTTAGAATTGATATCTAAAATAAAAATGTATTGTTCATAGGCACTTTAATGTGATTTCACCATCACAGGTATTTTTTTCATTTAGTGATACTTTTGGAGTATTGAGCTCCGATAAAAAAATTAAACATTCAACTTATATGATTTAGATTGATAGAATAGAATACTTCTTATTAACCGACTGCGAGCTCAACACCGTACTTCAAGTCGTGGACCAAGTTTTTCTTCTTTTGTATGGCGAACTTAATTCGTTGAATCTGGATCTAGCTGGGAACTTTAGCGCGAAAACTAAATTTCAAGTTGGCATATAATTCATGCATTTAGTTCGGCCAACATTAGCCTGAAAAAAACAACCGCCTCTTGTCGAGGACTCACAGTGAGAAAAGCGGTGTTTCCAGATGCCAGTGACAGCCGCACCTAATTCAAACTGATTCAGGCGCCGTTCTTCTGCCATACTTCAAGCATCTGTTAAGTTCGGCACCGCGGTACCTGAAACCGTGTTTCAATGTTTTCAATGATCATACCTCCGCTGTAAAATAGTATTTGGTTGAATTAACAACAAAAGAATGGTTGCACACGATTCTGAGGTATATCAACTTCCTTTTGATTGTATTTAGCCTTGTCTTCAGGCTTTTTGTTTACACGCGGCTGGGTATTGTGACGTCACTGCTTCGGGTTGCCCCACATTCGACAGGGCTGAATAACTAGGGCGCACGCGCGAGCTGATGCGTAAATCGGCGGGAATTTTACCGAAAGCAATGTCTATCTATTGGCGGTAAATATCTCGTGTTTGAAGGCAATTTTATCCTAGTGGTCCAAACTTAAACTACATTGTCCAGAACATATGTTGTTTCTCTATTTCTGGTGGAAATGGTCTGAGTATTTGAATCTTATCTTTCCAGCAAAACTCTTATTATTCGCAGGAAACATGAAGGTACTCACTAAATTTGAAATTTCAGCCATTTTTGTATACGCTGCAGTCGTTCCTAGTCTGCGCGCGTCACGTTATTCAGTAAATGGGGTCTGGGTTACGAGATTGTTATTTAGCCATCGCGCAGAATGACTATTGTTGTGTGGACACAATGAACTTTGAAAATCGTTATTTGATTGGCTCTAGTTCGCGTGCGCCGCTGACACAACAGTCACGCCATTTTTGAACAAAGAGCGCGCGCTTAAGGTGATTCCCTTGTTTTGCAATACGCATATCTACTCCGCATGATGGCAAAATCTAAAATCTTAGGTACAAAGATCTGTGTTTGTGTGTATCACTGAATCTTACATATTTTGTACTTATTTAAGATTGGCAATAAAAACCTAGTTCATTTGGGCGTGAAGAGAACATCAGTTACTCGACTGCGTCTCGAGGCGCACTTCTTTGTTCTCGTGACGTTGTAATGTCATCTGTGCATCTATTTAACAATTAGACTGCGAGTTCGTGGTTTCTATCGCCTAACAGATGGCGAAGCCCCGAGTCAACTATCACAGTCGATAGAAACCAAGAACGAGAAGTCTAATTGTTTTAGCACAACTAAGCTACGGTTTTTCCAACTTAGCTGTCGATTTATATATAGAGACAAATATGTGAAAACGTTGGAAAACAAGCAATTTTCTCGTTGAGTTTTGTTTGCGCGTTCGAGCTTCGAAATTGCCGTCTATCAATCGATATAACGAGCCGCACGCTCTTAATTAGTTACCGGCGAGTATAATAACCCCCAACAGATTAGGGTCCATGAGAACCCCTAATCTGTTGGGGCGGTCTCCGATCCTTACGCCGCTAAATCTGTATAGCGTCAATCAGAGGTCAAAGAAAAGTTTTGCTATTCGCACTTTTAAGGTCAGCAGCTGACATTCAGAATAAAAACAGATTGCGGTGAGTGTTGATGTGTGTTAATTAAGTTAATTTTTGACTCGGGCAGCATTGTCCGCATACTTCTGAACTGATTGGATTGCCATTCTAGTCCATATACTCGCAGCCAGGACGAATGTTGAAACTGTGCGGAGAGTATTGTCGTTCAAAGAGCTGTCGTTATAAGTACTTCTTCAGCTTGGAAATTTCCGCTAACGGAAGTGGATAATTTTTTGGCACAAATGTATGAGAAAGCGGAGGATTTTCCGAAAGTCTAGGTGATGCTGTTGATGATAAAAATGGCTGGTTTCGCACTAATCGACACAGTCCACGAACTGTACTGACAACGAATTGCTTCTCTGCATAACCAAGAGTCGTAGCCGCGATCATTAGTAAGAGAAATGAATTTGATTTTATATCCTACAATCTAGGACAAAACCTGTTGAGAAAAAATATCTTAACCTTATTTTTTCGTACATATACGCTTTCATTTTAAGAATAAAAGTATCATTCATAGATTATGTTATTGATAATTATCAAGGGTTTTATCCGAAATTGTAGATTGAACGGTAGTGACTTTGCGAAGTTGATAGGTATGGTATATGGTATATGGTATAAATCTACATTGTAACAAGTTCCCACCAACAAAGCCTATCAATTGTCCGAAGAGAATCGGAACCGCAATGCACCCTACAAACTAAGATATAAACAGAGTAAAGTCACTCATTCCGATTCAAGAACATTTCAGTATTCCTATTGCGGATTTCAAGGATTCAAGTAACGGATGTGACACTTAAATGTGGAAGCGCGCTAAAAATGAAAAGTGCTGCCATAGTCCTACAAGACAGAGAAATGAGACAGTGGGGACACCCAAGTTTGAGAACTAAACCTTCACTTTTGAGTTCCATTGAGTCACGAAATGAACTTAGATATGCTTTTAGCGAAATTGGAAAGTCAAGAGAGCCGGATAGAGAGACTGTAAATTTTATTTCCTCGCTTTTCATTATTGAACTTATTCGATCTGGATACTTGTATTTTAAGACAATGGTTCTATTATATGAATATCTCCCAGTTGGCTCCGACAGCACAGAATAACTGCCCGGACCTCCCGCTGAATGAAGCAACTGGGGATATAGAACTGATTGAAATAAATATTACTTTAAAATAATAAACTTAATTGCCGTAGTCTCTAGTAGAAATAAGTTCAATATGCCTGAAGCGCTCATTGGAGCACAGAACAACTGCCCGGACCTCTCGCTGAATGAAACAACTAAAACTCAATAATATTCAATTAGCGCGAGAGCCAATCTGCTGCGATAGATTATACCACGTGATGACTTCTATAAACGACAATACAAAACCCTTGATTATCGAACTCGAACACTTATAGAACTGCATTACGTTACCAGTTCTATAAGTGTTCCAGTTGAATAACCTAATGTTGTAACCATTTCAGTTGAATAACCTAATGTTGTAACCATTTCAGTTGAATAACCTAATGTTGTAACCATTTCAGTTGAATAATCTAGTGTTGTAACCATTTCAGTTGAATAACCTAATATTGTAACCATTTCAGTTGAATAACCTAATATTGTAACCATTTCAGTTGAATAATCTAGTGTTGTAACCATTTTAGTTGAATAACCTAATGTTGTAACCATTTCAGTTGAATAACCTAGTGTTGTAAGTGTTCCAGTTCAGTAGGCACTCATCAGCCCTTAATCTCCTGAAATATTCAAACCAATTCCCAAAAGTTTAGCCTTTACATTTAAAATTCCCTGCCGTGCTGAACGGAAATCTCCCATCATTTGTAGTAAGTTCTAAAAACTTCTAAAGAGAGTTGGAGCAATTCGCCTCATTTCATATTTGTTGCGAAGCCTTGGTTCGTGAAATGTCTGTAAATGCTTCGCTGAAATAAAGTCAGTGACATAGCTTGGTTCGAACTTCGCGTTTCTCTTCAAATTATTTTTGAAGAACCAACAAAGTACAGCAGGTTCATCTAAATTTCAGGTATGTTTTATTAGCTTGTTTTGATTCTGGAAAATGTTTCAGGTGAGTTTGGGTTGCCTTCAGGCTTTGGTGTATTTTGGCTGGTGTTCAGAAAAGTCGCAAAATACAACTGACTTCTTTTCTTTGAATTTTTCATGCCTGGCTTTCTGTGTTTTATATAGCATTGCTTTTTGGCAAACGTTTTGCAATACTATTTATCTTCTGACATTACTTTTTGTGTTATACTTTGAGTTAAAAACGTATTTTTTCGGTCGTCTTTGACTATATAGCCTGGGAAATCAGCCGACTCTTATCGCTCCCCCACTCGCGAAGAGACGTCTGGGCAACGAGGCAGAAAATTCCATACTTATGACGTAGCAGATAGCCGTTTCACGATGCATAAATTAGTTGCAATTCTCAGAAGCCGAATTTTCGAGGTATATAACTACCGAGGCTGTTCGTGTACTTGGCATTGGATCACCGTCATGAACAACCACGAAATTCAAACCTATTTAGCGTGTGTCGGTGGCTATAGTTTGCTTCGTTCTTTCAGCGGCTCGGCCCGGTCAAACGAATTTGTCCTACGACTGTCAAAACATAATAGTTGTTTATAATTTCAAGACCTACACGATGCACAGAGCTAGCAAGAAGTGACCTGACCTGTACTTTACACCCGCCGCTTTTCAAGCCTGCTCTTTTGCCAGGTCAGTTATTTTCAAGGTCATACTACCGAGGCTGCCCGTTTGCTTGGGTGAACGGCCATCACGTTCTTGATTCATAACGCACTTTAATACATTCAGAGATTCGAGATTCACTGACTAGCAAAAGATCCGGCTTGAAAACTGGCCCTGAACGATTTATCCGGCCACAACAACTCAGTCATCCAGTGTTCTGTGATAGCTCAGTGTGTGTAGGTTTATATGAAATTATAAACAACTATTACAGTACCAGTTTTTGATCACTTACTTGTAAATGTTTTGACAGTACCTACAACATTTAATAATAATAATAATAATAATGAATTTCTATAGCGCCACTTCTACTAAGAATCCAGTGGCGCTTTACAATAATAAGAATTTAAAACATTGATATTAACCAATTGCATGCTAATTTACAATATAAATAGTAAATTAAAAATCTATTTTTACAATATTTAAGATAAATACTTATCTTAATACTAATCCTAGTTATAAAGCTAAGTAACGGTTTTCTAATTAAGATTATAAGCAATCTCAAAAAGATACGTCTTAACCATAGATTTAAAAGTGCTAAGACAGCTGCAGTGTCTAACATTAGTAGGAAGAGAATTCCAGAGTTGTGGTGCTATATACGAAAAAGCCTTATATCCATACGATTTAAGGTTACATCGAGGCTGTACTAGTAGTCCCTTATTTGCTGAGCGCAAAGTCCTTCTAGGGATATATGGTACTAACAACTCCTTTAAGTATGATGGCGCTAAGTCATTAAGTGACTTAAAAGTTAATAATAAAATTTTAAAACTAATTCTAGTAGATATGGGTAGCCAATGCAGCTCCCTTAATATAGGTGTTATGTGATCCGTTCTTTGTGTACCAGTAAGTAGGCGTGCCGCTGAGTTTTGAACATATTGAAGTTTGCGAATCTGTTCAGTCTTGTTTAAGTCCTGAAAGAAGTACATTACAGTAATCTAGTCTCGCTGTTACAAACGCATGTAACAAGATTTCACAGTGTTGAAAGGAAATATATTTTCTAATCTTTGAAATATTATGTAGATGGTAAAAGGCCGATTTACACACACTATTTACTTGCTTGTTCATAGACATAACATCGTCAAACCACACGCCAATATTCCTCGCTGATTTGGACACAGATACAGCGTCAGATCCAACAATGATAGAATCAAGATCAGGAGGTGGTGATCGATGGCGAGCATTTAATACAAGAAATTTAGTCTTATCTCTATTTAGCAATAACCTATTAGTATGTCATGTAGATCTGACTATCATCAGCGTAAAAGTGAAAATTCATGCCATGCTTTCTGATAACATCTGCAAGCGGTGTTGTGTACATGGAATATAAAATAGGTCCAAGCACTGACTATGAGGTACACCACATGGAAGATTCCGGCTCATTGAGTGCTCATTTGCAATCTTGACGAACTGAGATCTGTTCGATAGATACGATCTCAGCCATGATAGAGCCTTACCATTTATCCTTTACCATTTAACATTTCGCTTTACTAGCCGCAGCTGAAAGAACAACAGCACCGACACACGCTAAATAGGCTTGAATTTCGTGGTTGTTCATGACGGTGATCCACTGCCAAGCAAACGAGCAGCCTCGGTAGTTATATTCCTTGAAAAGAACTCTGTTGTTCGCATTCGGCTTCTGAGAATTGCAACTAATTTATGCATCGTGAAACGGCTATCTGCTACATCATCAGTATGGAATTTTCTGCCTCGTTGCCCAGACGTCTCTTTCGCGAGTGGGGGAGCGATAAGAGTCGGCTGGTTTCTCAGGCTACTTTGACTAACGTTTCGTGTGGAAACAATCTTAATCATTTACCGACCGGTCGTACGGCGATTTACCGGACCGTTGAAGAACCAATCAGATTTCTCCATTTGCCGCGAGACCAACTTGCCATATAATAAACATTATTGTTACATTGCCATAAGTTTTCCAGACACAACGCACGCTCTCATTGGCTGATTCAGGGTCATGTGGCAGTCATCAAATTTCAATGTTGCCCGCCACGTTATCACATCGTGACAGAAGATGGTGTGATTGTCGCGCGCGCCACTGGCTAGCTAAAGGCGGAAAATATTTGTTTATCAAAATGTCTAGATCTTCATCAAAAGCTGACCATTTTTCGTCGAAAGAAAGCGTTCAAAATGGAACCAGCTCCAAAGAAACAATTTCCATATTTATCAAGCGCGAGAGTGAGAAATTGGTAGCTAAAAAAGGATGCACGAAAGACACAAAACGATCCTAAAAATGTCGTAGCGATGCAGGCAGTTTTTTTTTGTTGAAAAGCAGCTTCACGAAGAGAAGACGACAAACCTGTATTTATGCACACCTTTGCCTCTAGTAAAACTTATGTCTATATAACAAATCACTTAATGACTGTCCCCTCTGTGTGTAAATGTTGTGCTTTAGTTTTGAATTATCTCTCACCATATTGAAAGTAACCTTTACCCCAGTATTGTAATTCTATTTGTATGTTTATAAATAAAGTTGAAGTTCAAGTACCTTAATTGCGAGCAGAGCCTTCTTCTTCAACACCTCGAAAAGCGACGACATCGACGGCATTCTGATACCCTGGATCAGAGGTTGGAAATCCGATTCTCCTAGCTCACGATATCGACAACGACAACTTCTGTGTGAATTATAATATTCCATTCTACTGCAGTTTCGCTTCCGGGGAAACTAATGTTCTGACTTCATAGCTTTGGGGCTTTGTGATTTTAGGATGAGTTGTTGTACAATTATAAGAGCACTTCCACTACAAAATCAGGGAAGAAAAGACTTCGATTTTGCTTAAATAGAGAGCTTGAACTGTACCGAGCGAAGGCCGTATTGACACTCAGTCAATAAATACACGCGAATCATAGTACATGGTATGTTCAGCGTCTTACAAGCAGAGTAAATTTCTCCCCTACATTTTCACAGTTTCCTAGGCCGTTCACCAAGAGACAGAAGCTTTCTTTTGCAGCCATTAATTCCTTCCGTCCAAGGATACTGAATTCAGAGTCAAAAATACTGGCAAAAATTATAGACACGAACGAAATAACATCTTAAATCCTAGGATATACATAACTAAATTACTATTCTAAATAGGTATAAGGTCAAATGAAACTTAGGCGAAGCCGATATGATGGAAGAGGATTTCTTTCGCGTATCAAATCTCTCCCCATCTTTTGAATTCTTAATTCAAACATTCGCGCATGCGCACTGAGCATGACATTGTTCCTTTAACTTCAGACTGGTCTATGATAATGTGATAAACTATTGAAACAGAAATACGCATGCATTACTGAATGCGATCAGTCGTATACGAATTTGTAACTGAGCTATTTAATACCAAATTTGGAAGTTACGTTACTTATACCATAATTGGAACTATAAGGATCTAAGTTTATTACTTAGTAATTCGTTTGTCAGATTACACTGTGGAAGCCTATAGGCTCGTAGGCCTGGAGGTTACAAATTATATAGCATATTTATTACCTGAACTCAATCGGCAAAAAGAAATTAATAGAGAATTAAAGAGAAACACATATACGCCCTGAAACTTTTAGAAGTTCAAAAAATAGAAATAACTGACATGACTGGTTGAAAGTGCAGGGGAATGCATCTGCGAGCAATGGACTCCGATTTAGAATGCATCAACGGTGGGTTTGATGATTAAAAGGGCTATGTCACGGTAAAACTTTACATTCGTTTTTCCGGGCCGGAAAGAGCTATTTCAACCGATTTTGATATGAACTAACTAACCTCTCGGTCATGTGGGATGCTTAAAATGAAAGGAAATATGCAAAAATGACTAACAAACAGTGTATATAAACAGTCTCCAGGGAAAATATTGAAAATCCTTTCAATCATTGAGGGAGGGAAGTTTAACTGTTTGTATCCAATTAACAGCCACTAAACGAGTGATTACCCGATACAGGCATGCGCAATACCATGACATAGCCCCTTTAAAGTTAGCAAGACGGAATTCATACTCATTGGACTTTATTAATATTCATCATATTCCAGCACCTTCGATATCCCAATAAAACAAGTCGAGGCGACACGATGGCGATGAAACTTTGCCATGGGACACGCATATTCTGAATCATTCGTATCTCCAAAATGATTGCTTCTGGCATTCCCCCAGAGTCTAAATTTAAAAACACGCATGCGTGGTGGAAGGGGCATAACTTTAGATGGAGTTTACCACCCATTTTGGGCTGCATTCCCAAACAACCCGACTCATCGAAAGCACATCGTGAATGGTCGGAGTTGCCGCGGACGGGGTTGTCACCCTCTACGACGTGCCGTTCATGCGTTGGTATAACGTTATCCAAACTGAACCTGGCTATGTCGCCCGAGGTAGTCATCAGATTGTATGAGCGGTATCTAATATCATGCAAAGTCATTACTCAACGTCTTCTTTCTCTTCCATGATAAGTTTCCCGACTCAGGTTTGAATAATTCTTATTGTCATAAAAGTAATAACTTGTACCTTTTAGCTTAAGCTTTTAATAAGTTTCTAAGTTGAAACTTAGAACTATTAGGAAGTAGATAACTTAATAGTTAATGACCCTACTGTAAGTTTGCATGCTTTGTTTATAACTTGTAGTCGTGAGCTTGTGGGGGTTTCATTCGTCTCAGTAATTCATTGCTGGGTGGTGAAATTAATGTATAATTTGCATTTGAAGCATGTTCTGTGATCATCTTCATTGCGGTGTTCAGTCGAAGTGGCAAGTGTTCATCTGAATCTTCTGCAACATAAAGGTGATCCGTCGGGATGTGCATGAGCTGGAAATTTAGTTTATAGGTACAGTATAAATAAGAATAAGGGTGTACTATATAGAGGGTCTATAACTCTCAAAAATTTCCATATGGAGTTTTCTTATGAATCGAACACTTAGCTTTTGCACCCATTTCAAAATGTCGGAAAAAAACTGCAAACTGGCCAGTATTCCCCTCCCTGAGAAGGACCAGGCCGTCCGAACCAGTTCTCAGATCTGACGCGTTCCATTTCAGTGAGAATTGGCCGATCAGAACAGCTAGAAAGTTCCATTAATTAAATGGACAGCGCCTAATCAATCATTCCTTGAGTATTCAACACAAGAGTTCAGCATCATGAGATGCTCCCGGGGAGATGCTAGAAGTCGAGAAGTTTCAATAAATGGGTGAAATCTGAGCTGTACTGAATTGCTCTTCCAAATATAAAATAAATTAGTTTTCCATACAATTGCTTTATAATTATGACGACTTAATTACAAAGAAATTAGAGAGGGAAGATTTTGAAACGTTCTCATATGGAAACTAAGTAATTACCTTAATTTAATCACTTGTTAAAACCTTGCCACATATAGGAAAATTGGGGTTGTTTGGGTAAGTATTCACTAGTTGCGAGAGTTAAAAACTCTTAAAAATTCCATATGTTTTCTTATAAATCGGACATTTAAAGGGGCTGTGTCACGGTAAGACTTTACATTTTTCCGGGCCGGGAAGGGCTATTTCCACCGATTTTGATATGAACTAACGAACCTCTCGGCCATCATGTGGGATGCTTAAAATGAAAGGAAATATGCAAAAATGACTAACAAACAGTGTATATAAACAGTCTCCAGGGAAAATATTGAAAATCCTTTCAATCATTGAGGGAGGGAAGTTTGACTGTTTGTTATCCAATTAACAGCCACTAAACGAGCGATTACTCGATACATGCGCAGTACCATGACATAGCCCCTTTAAATTGCACCTCATCAAAAATGTCGAGAGAAAAAACCTGCGAACTGGTCTATTTCATTCGAAATGCATGGTTCATAGAAAATAACAATATATAGCACTGTAAGCTGTTTTTCATATACCCTCCATACTGCCACTTCTATCTCACAATGCATACAATATGGCTGCCATGTCCTCCATCACCGCCTTTTAGTGGCGGACCTTTCCTTTTGTATACTGCGGTTCATGTAGAACCTGTCTGTGCAGTTAAAACTTGCCGTATACTTGGAAAGCCCCTTAATCAGTCCCTTAATTGGGTAGCTCAGTTGGTAGATCACGGTCTACAGTGCGGGAGGTCAGCGGTTCGAATCCCGGCCGCGTCCTTGGGCAGGGACGTATAAGCCGTTGGCCTTGTCTTCTTCCTCTTCTAATCTATACGAGGGGGACATGAAAAAACCTGTTGTGTTATTTCGAGAAAGAGTAGGGGATTGTCTCCCAGGTATTCTGAAGTACTAATAATCGCTCATGATTGTAAACTGCATGGCAGCACATTGCGCCACAATAGCAGTCCGTATCACAAAAATAACCTTGTGAAGCGCATTTGGATATATTCCTGATAGAATTTGCGCTATATAAATGAATACCTTCACCCTTTTTACCTTTTAATGAGTGAAATGTCATTGAACTGTCTGGAAAAACACACACAAATAACTACGAGAAACGGAGCGACAGTTTCACTTACTGCAGGTCGTCCTTGAAAATCGCATGACTGACTGTACTGAAAAACAAACGTGGCATACTGATTAAGAAGAGCCGAGCATATAGGGAAATTCAGTCAGACAGAATTCAATTGAATTTGATTCATATTTAAAATTTTCTTTAATAATTAAAGCTAATATTAAAGGATATAGATCATAGACATCAAAACCCTTAAACTTAGGTATAATCATTTATATTACAGTACTTTTTTCCTTTTTGGTGTTATCCGATGCGTATTCTGTAACTGCCATTACGATTTGATGACCTTTTAATTTTGCAGGAATCCAATCACGTGGTTATACCGTGGATGGCAAACATATCTGACTTAATTTATTTAAAGGCACTTGTTTGTAAATTCTATTTTCCACCTCCAATCGATTGTCGATCTGAATCAGAAGTTTGTTTGCCATCCAGTAAAAATAAAGCCATTTCCATGGGAACACGAGCGCGAAGTGACATCAATGTCGAGAGAGCCCACCGACAGCGGTCAAATGTCTGCGCGTGCGTATTACGGTCAGTCTGGTGGGCGGCCGCGCGAATTTTCCGCGCAAAATTTACCTTAAAACATATTACAGTGAACTTCTATCCCCCAAAGTTAAGAAAAATACGTGAAAGTTAAGCTTTTTATTTTCACAGTCGACGGGAAATTGAACAAACTTCAAACTGTGAGTTTACCAAATTGTTTCGTAATTTACCAAAAAAGTTCTCAAGGTTTGAAAACGGGTGTGTGAACAGTGACGGCCGCCGACTCTCTTTGAATTTGTTTTGGAATATGTTGTTGTTGCAAGACTTTAGACGCATGCGTAGCCGTTTAATTTGACCGCTGTGTGGAGAGAGCCTGGATAACTGAAACCGCTGCGGGTAAATTCGAAGGCTCGTTTGATGATGATATAAACACAGAATAGCCTGGAATTTGCTGTCTGTAATGGTACCTCGCCATGTACTGTTCATCATTGTTTTTGGATGGCAGTTATACTTCCATTCTAACCTATCACGGATACCTGTTTCTTGTTAAGTAAAACAGGCTTACGATAGTGATGCGAAAATAGGAAAACCTCTCGTGACTACAGTCAAAACTTCCGGGCGTCTAAAGGAAACTTCTCTGCTCTAAAAATGGACAATGTACATTACTTGGGAATCTGTTTAATCGGTAAGTTCGTAGTATTACTGTTGTCGATGTCCCTTGTCATTAATTCAGAAATTCGCATCATCAGAGAGCATTTATTGTTGCTGGGCGGGAGACTGCTGTTCGAAAAAAATTGCAGCAGTGAAAAAAATTGGTATAAACATTTGCCGTTAAAACATTAGTTGAAAACCATAATAGAATTTTATATGCAGTAGTTTGATAGAGTATTATTCAGTAGAGGTACTTGTAAATGTAGGCAATATTTCTAACCCGAACGAGATATTATGCGGTGAAAATATCGAAGCCAGGTTAAGCAGCGTTCGATAGAAATTTCATTCATTATAACTTCTTCATGCCCAATTCATGATCATAAAACCGAAACGATTTGGCGCGAATGAAGAAAAATAATTTACAAATCGATAACTTAAACATTAAAGTGCTCACAAGGTTATACTTGTCGCTTGAAATGCCGCAACTGCAAAAGCTAGTCACGGCACGAAAATGAATCCCTTCGGTGAGTGAAAATGATGCTTTGGAAGGACAATCTGATCAGGATAATTCTACTTTTAATACGAACATCTGCAATATTAACTATTCATAACATCGGAGCCAAATTGATCCGACGCCGATGTTTTCAATGATAACACCCCCCAACACCTTCGGCGTTTGCCTTTTCAGATTCTAATTAGTTCCTAAGCTCGAAGGGAGCCAGATAACTTTAATATATACATCACAGTAAGAAACAAATAGTCCATATAATATATAATGGTATATTGATTTATGAGAATGGAAATCTTTTAATCAAAAGCAACCGTGTTTGGCTTATCAACTTAAGTATTTCCTTCAGCTATTGAAATTATTCATTAGGATGTTAGCGGCAATTCGTTCCGGCCTTTAATGTATATTGTAAAAAATCTATTTTTCTTGGAGAAATATTTATTTATTCATGTGAATTAGAAATGGCAATGTATTCTTTAAAACGTCATGGCATGCGCATGACATACGAATTTCCCAAAAAATATTACTCACCGCAGTACTTTTTTCAAAAAATATCCAGTCTTCAGTTCATCAGTTTACTTTGTTGGTAGTATTATTCACTTTCCGTACATCTCTCGCCGTTTCAATTATTTTCTTGATTCACAATCAATGCTAGACTACATAAAAAAAATATATTGTCAGTAAGTATCGAATCTCTTAGTACAAAACGCATCGAGGTCGATGTATTATGTAACACCGGCGAGAAAAGGCGGCTTGGAATCAATGCAAAACAAAACGATTATTTTTAAGTTTGCAGCAGTATTTCTTATAACAAGCGTGGGAAAATCAAAGGAATGAATCTCAAATAGCCTGTGGCATTTTTCTATTACCCTTTAACATTATTACACTATAAACTAGAGTAAATTATTTAGATTTTTCAAACCATGGATTTCTAACTTCTTACGCGTCATGTACTTCTTTTTACCAGCGCTATGGATCCATCTAAACACCATAATTCCTTTTTGTGCTTGATTTAAAAAAGTAGCTGTAATGATATTACATTATAGAAGTAAACACCAAACTGAATAGTTTTTACAGTTCTGATTATGAACTGAGATCAATGGGCTTTTTTACAGGATAGAATCACGTGGTTGTACTGGAGGGCAAACAAAATCTGACTTCATTTATTTAAATGCACTTAGTATTAGTATTATTAGGAAAACATGTTTGTAAATGCTATTTTCCACTTTCAATCGATTGCAGATCTTTCTAAAACTGCATTTTTGAAGATTGTTTGCCCTCAAGCTCCCGGATCACATGGGATCACAAGCTCAATTCATTCGCTACTGAATTGGTATATCAGCACGTGACTGTTTCCTGCAAAAGTCCTATTGCCATCAAAATGATGGGGCGTACAAAGCACCTCATTAGCAGCCTAAAAGAAATACATTTACACGCTCTCTACGGGGTTATTTTTGAATTGAATGTATTATCACCTTGGTCAATATCCACATTAAGAAATGTTCACGATTTTCAGTCAGAACTGAGAGTCACTGAAAACAGCATGTACGAACAAGCTGTACTTAATAGTTCCTATTTAATATTAACTTATCTATAAAAAAAAACAGAAACCTTGGCTGGTATACAACTTATGTACAGGTAATTTAAGTTTTGCCACTTCACATCTCTACTGCGCACGTTGGAAAAACTTTATATTTACGTGTTATTTATTTGGATGTTTGAATGAGTCTTACATGTTTGAACAACTATCTAGCCTTGGAGATCAAATTTAAGTTGTTTTGGGCGATTATAAAGGGACGAATTTTACAAAAAGACCTTCCTCGGAAAATGTTCAACTTTTCGCAAATTTTGGTACGTAAAATCAGTCTCCGAGCGGAATCTGGTGACCTGAAAATAAGTTCAAACTTTTCAATATTAACAATTACACCTGAAAGGTAATTGCATTTCTCCGCAGTGATCATGACGGCCCGATATTACTATAAAACAGAGCTACGTGGGGGCAAAAACAAAGTCGGTGATACCATTTATTTTTCGCTCTTTCGAATTGTAATGAATCCCTTTCCGATTCCTGTGAAAATATTGAAAGGATCTTAATCCGGGAAATAAATTTCTCAGAAATCATCTTAAAAGCAACGTACGGAGGGCCCGTTCTGGGCAAAATTGTGTCTATTATTTTCTGTTTCGCCGGCTGAGGAAATCAGACGCCTCTCAGTTATATTCTGCAAAAACGAATTATTTTTATGTTTAAGATTTCATAAAACCTTGCGATTATTTGTGTGGCGTATACGCTACTTTCATAATGGCCGCCTCCTAATTTGCATAATTTGGAAGATTGATCTATAAAAGGAAACTAATGCTACCGCATAGACGCATTCGAAAAATGGCTGCCGCTAATTTGCAGAATTTTGATATTCAATATTTTCTGAAGAATAAACTAGCCTATGTGAAAGAGTGAGTTCGTGTTAGCAACATGTAGCTCTTTGATAATGGAAATATATATCCTTACAAAGCAATCAGTGTTTGAAACTCTCAAGAAACATGAAAACAAGGCTAGTCAGTCCTGACGTCCTGAATCTCATACAAAACTCTCTAATTTTGAAACTCGGTAACTTCGCAACAATAAGTGCTATGCTCCTTAAATTTTATTTTTGCATGCTCTCTGACGTGGCAGTGCTTATTTTAGTGCCAACATTTCCTAACAACCCAAGTTTGGTGACACCATTTTTCGAATGGGTCTAACATTTTAAATAATGTTCAGGTCTAGCGCAATGTGGAGAATTGCTTTTGAGTTATTGGCATTTCTAATGCAGAAAATAAAACACGAAAGTGAGGCAATATTTTCTCATACAAATCTCTATAATTTCAAATTAACTTCATTGCTTCTTAGGCTACATCACTCAATTTAGTAATATGCCGACAAATTTCACTGTACATTTGATATACTATCGAAACTTTGGGAATGTGTATTTATGAAAGTGGTGTATTACATTTAATTATATATGTTGCAGTTATATTTACATCAAGTATCCGAATTAATGCAATGATTTTTTGTGCGGCAATTATTTTACATTACGAGTGTTGGAATTATGTGTTTTTAGTGGTTTTGCAGCAGTCATTTGGTGAATTCTAACTCGCACGATCTTCTTAACGAGTAATACTCCTGGCATAGGTTCTTATTGAAAGGTAACCAAGCCTTAGCCTCGCATGGAGGATGGAGTTGACCCTGCACTGATGCAAACCCTCTTTCTATGAATATGGATAGATTGTGATTATCATGCTAACTTGGATACAAGCCATGGAGGCTGGAGTTGACCCTGCACTGATACACACCCTCTTTCTACGAATATGAATAGATTTTGATTATCATGCTAACTAGATACAAGCCATGGAGGATGGAGTTGACCCTGCACTGATGCAAACCCTCTTTCTATGAACATGGATAGTTTTGATTATCATGCTAACTAGATACAAGCCATGGAGGCTGGAAGTGACCCTGCACTGATACAAACTCTCTTTCTACGAATATGAATAGATTTTGATTATCGTGCTTCAACTCCATCCTCCATGGCTTGTATCCAGTACCCTGCACTGATACAAACCCTCTTTCTATGCGGAATATGGATAGCTTTTGATTATCATTCTACAAGGTGCATGCCCGGCTCTATTAACTAAACCGACTCAACTCCAGCCTCTATGTCACCAAAGGCTTGGTTACCTTTCAAAATGGCGGTCAAGAACTACGAATTGTACTATTGATGATTGTTCAGCTGACGTCATTGTTTACATTTACCCCTCATTAGCATATATGAAACTTCAAGACAAACAAACTAAATCAAATAAACATAAATTGCAAGAGGGTGTCAAACTTAGCAATCACCGAAAATTTGAGTCAGAGTAATGTTGAATATTTTTTGAGAAAATAACTTATCAAAGCTGAAAAAAATACAAATAATGTATGGCTGTGTGGTAGCTCTTGCCTTTGGGCATTGCCTTGTAGCCAATGAAATCGCGCGTTCTTAGGATGCTCACGTTATTTATATCGTAAATTAATAGCCGAATAATATTCACTGTCATGCAGGTCTAATCTACTGTGCTCTGGGAAACGCTCGTCAAGGTAAGGTTCTTTTCAATATCAAAACATAACTCAATACGATACTTACTGCGTTATTTTTCATCTAGAATTCTTAAACTTTATTAAAAGGAACGATGGATTTGACTTATTAGTCCAGGCATTTTATGGAAAAAAATCGGTCAACCTGTGACTAATTGCAAAAGAAGGTATTTCAACGGTTTTTTACTCAGAAACATGTCCTCTACAACATATCAAAAGTCCCAGAAAGTCCCAGTAGGGGAAGTTGCTTAAAAAACGGCTTTTATTAAAACCCCAAAATAGCGCAACATGGAAACGAGGCTGGATGAAGATTATAATCCAAAAACGCATATAAAGGGTCAGATCTATCAAACAGGATCCAAAACTTTACCATTCCTTAAATGACATTATGTGTATTGTCAAAAACATTATTTTCATGGATATTTCGTGTTTTTGTGAAATAATCCCATATATATGAAAGTAGAAAAAATGGTGGCCCTGATTAAGTTGGAAGGCCGGCTAAGTTTTTCTGAAGTTTTATTTACCCAGAACACCTGCTATATTTTTGCTATCCGTTCTAATAGTGTTTGGAATTTTACAGGGTATGATAACTTGATCTTGATATCTAAAAAATATATTTAACTCCCCAGACCAGCTGGCGTTCCGGCTGGTCGTACGCTTGTATCCCGAAGTGTTTATTTTTATTTCACTAAGATATGCTCGCCGCATGTGCTTTTTTTTCTTTTTTGGTGACTGATATGATTTAAATGCTTTATGTTAGGGTTAGGAAATCAAAACAATTGTAAACAGCTTGGCGGACTCATTCAACATTTTCTTGGCTCTCCACCAAAGCCGCTCACCACCTCATTTTTTATACCCCAAAATTAAGGGTTATACAATTTTTGGGAGCAAAGTTACAGGTTGCCAAAGTCGCGATTTTTTTACAGACGTTTGTATGGCGGACGTGGAACGTTGCCCGTTGGTCATACAAATGTCTGTAAAAAAAATCCAAATTCGCGGTATTATATCTTCGCTCCTGGGGATTTGTCTAGTTTTGAGGTGTTTTTACAGCAGTCATACCGTAAACGGCTTTTTTTAGAATTCAAAGAAATCGATTACTTGAAAAACCGTGATATGGGCGAATTACTCGCATCAGTCAGACAGAAACACACTGGCACCTTTGTTGTTCACGACTCTGATGTCTTCATTTCATTTCGTTTATGAAAACCAGAAACTTTTCGACACTATACTAAAACTGAAAGTCTGTGAATTTTCGTGCGTTGTTTGAGAAGTTGACAGAAGGTCAAGGTCCTCAAGAACATTCGAGAATGCGTCAACAACAGGCAGTATCTCCTCATAGCAAGAAGCCGCACTGCCGTGCTATTGTTGCAGTACATGGAAATGATGACATGCTGCGCTCCTTCAACAGAGCCGAGCGTACAGCCAAGTGGGAGTTCCACCTTGAAGCGCTTTCGAGAATGCTGCCATATCTCGCTGCGTCAGGCCACAACCTGTACGTAAAGTGCACTCGGTTATACCTGCAGTCAATAACTGATCTTCAGAGAGATTATCAGAATGTCTACCGCGACTTTATTTGTGGCCTTCCCGTCGCGAGGAGAAGTGATAGCTTTTGGGCGGGCTTGTCGACAGATTTCATGATTGAGCAGGTGCTGACGAGGAGCCTGAAGACCAGTGGGGTTTGACCTAAGGAAGGGGCTTGACGGAGCAACGACTCATCTGGCTGTTATCCATGCCCGCCATGCAAGAACTGACAGGCGAGGAATTTAACTCAGGTGAGCAAAACAAGGACATGACAAAAGCAAGGCAGGCGCGCGATATGAAGGATACGCTCACCACCTGACAGTGATGTAGATGCGGATGTGGCCAGAGCCATTGGGGAGAAGATATTATCGTTGCTGAATGGAAAGTCTGCTGCTGAGTACACATTAAAGCGCAGTACACAGGCTTGCTTCGAAGTCCTCTGTCAAGATCGACAATGACAACGTTCAAGTAAACGAACTGATGTTTCAGCGACTTATCATCGCTTGCAAAACAACTTAGACCCTGAAGCGTTATTCCGCTACGAGCTGTGCAGCTACCCAACTGGTCTGTTTGATTCCCTGTTGACGCTCAGGCACCCAAAAAACCAGCCCTTGCAGATGCCCTATGGACAAAGCTGTCACCTGCGGCCAAGACACAATGAGGAGATGTTCAGTGTGTTTTAGATGGCGGAGCTCTTCTCCACCGAATCCCGTTTCCGTGAGGATCTGCAACATACCAATATGTGTGCGATTTGTATTGCACTTACCTGTCTAGGAAATATGGGAGACCGATCATTGTATTTGACGGGTATGAGGAGATGTCTACTAAGGAATATGATGCAGCAGAGGCGCGCATCAGGAAAAGTTGGGGGAACCATGCCTTTTCAGAAAGAATGAAAGTCACGCTTAAGAAGGATGACTTCCTTTCTAATCCAAAGAATAAGGAACGCCTTATAAACATGCTGAGCCAGGCACTTCAGAAGGCTAACTGTACGACCCATCACGCCAAGAGCGACGCCGATCTTCTTACAGTGAAAACAGCTGTGGAGATTGCTTGGTTCTTGTTGGAGATGATACCGATTTCCTAGGGCTCTTGTGCTATTATACCCGCGAAGATGGTTGTGACCTCTACTTCAAGCCAGAGCCAAAGGCAAACATGAAGGGCGCGCGCATCTAGAACATGAAGAAAGTAAAAGAACAGGTGGGTGAGGATGTTTGCAGAAACATCCCATTTCTTCACGCCATAACCGGATGGGACACCACCTCCCGCGTGTACGGAATAGGTAAGGCGACGGCCCTGAAGAAATTCCTCAATACCCCGTACTTCAAAGACGCAAGAACAGCCGCAAGAACAGCCTTGAGTGCTCCCCTGCGTACGGTAAATGCAAAGGCTTCGCATGTACAAATTCTGCGAACCAGCCCATTGACTATAACAGTGACGAGTCTGATGAGTAATGTATATAGATATTGTAGCATGGAAGAGGGTCTGAATGGGGTTAACTGACTACTGACAAACGGCCTTAAAAATAACTGACAAATGACGATTTTTTTACTGACAAATGAAAAATAACTGACAACTGAGAAATTTGGTTTTTGTGGCTCAAACTTTGTAATTTGTTTCTAGTAATGATTTTAATTGACAACTGGAAAACCCTCACAATCGAAAGTAAGGACATGAGATATTAACTGTCAGATATGTTTTTGTACGCACGGGAAGCCTGTAAATAGATCGTCTTGAGGCTATATTGAGTTTTTCTCTAAAGCCTTGAGCGATAATGTCATTAGTCAGGGTTTTCAATAACATTTGAAGTAAGTGGCAAAACTTGAAGAGTAGGCGGCGAGCATCGAGCGCCATTGGCGCAAATATCAAATTTTTGGGGAATTTTTCAATCAAAGTAGGCGGCGATTTCATGTAAAATACCCGGCGAGATTCGCCGGCTGCCGGCTTCTATTGAAAACCCTGCATTAGTGCTTAGCTTCTTGGTGTAGAACTTTCGTGTCACAAGCGAAAGTAAGAACCTGGAGTTTTAATTAAAAGATTTATTGCTTTTGTGTTTTGTCTTATCTTTTTTACTAGATGAAAGCTCTGTAGGCGTGTATGAAGAGCATTTTCTTAGTTTTGAGCAAAATGATTCGACTTCTGGCACAAAATAGCGCAACAAAAGCAACTTCCGGTTTAGAGCCTCGTTTTCATGTTGCAGCAGAGAGCGAGTTAGCAGTGGGCCCGATTTCGAGGTGTTCCGGTGCTTGGATCGTTTGCGAGTTTTAGTATGTTAATTTAGAGACTAATTCTAACTGGTTGGTGATGATAAAGCTTCTTTTGCAATTAGTCTCAGGTCCAACCATAAAATGCCTGGACTATATATGAAGTATAAGGTTTTACATTGTTCATCTCCCCTTCGGATGATATTTGTACCTGTTACCATAATTATTATAGACTTCCGGAATGAATATTAAGGAATCTTTTTTCCTTTGCCTTGTAGCCGGTGGCGTATCATTCCGAACACAAATAAGCACACTTAAGTACAGATTCCCTAATACAGAAAGTACTACAAAGACTAATATCTACATAGTATTCTCTACTATAAAATGTGGTGGAACCATCATCAATATACCAAGCAGGGATCGTGCATTGGGGCATTTCTATCGGTTAGCGCTCGACTCATCCGGGTCAATGACATTTACGTATCAACTGACAGATGGGAGATTCAATCTTAAGATAACTCCAGGAATCGAGCGCTCATTCTGTAATGGACACAGACACAGCATATTCTTAAAAAGGTATGACCGAAAGGTGTATTACGTGGTTAACAATGGTAACCCAATTAAACACATCGAGGGAGATATAGGGCTTAAGACGACGTTTAGCAAACCAGACAGCATTATTGTCGGGGGATATGGTGAGCAGAAGTTCATTGGCTGCATCTATAATGCTACAGTAGAGCTTCACTGGACCAGTATGCCGGTAACTACACTTGACCTAACACAGATGTACATGGACGGCGATGTTTTGGTCAGCAGCAGGGATCTATTGGTGGGAGCATGCGTCGATGCTAACGCTGGTATGTTAAAGTTCTCCCAAAGTCCTATATTATCCGCAGTCGTGTTCGTTCTCGTCTCGACATTCTTGTGACCGTTATCCTGTGCTTTAATATTACCACATTTCTTAATAAAAAAATATCGCTTACTGTCGGTCCTCTCACGACTTTCATATTTTAATTTTAACACCTAACAGACTGCCATGTATTTTTTAAGGTTTAAAGGGGCACTCACAACCCCCAAAAGATAAAATTTCTAACGACGACGAAATCAATTTTCTAGAATAAGCTTGTGTAATCCACTTTAATCTTTGCCATCCTCTGTCGAAAAAGTTTGAAAATTATATCAGGACATTCACATGGTATCTCAGGATGTTATATACTTTTGTATTTTTGTGGTTTTTAACTAAGCGCAAATTAGAATCCACGCTTTCTTTTAATGACCTTAAAAATAAAATTATACTATTACTTTTTTCACCCACAGAATGTCGAGAGTCAAATACAAAGTTAAGGTTGGTCAATCTTAATGGCGCCATCGCAAATCCAATCCCAGGCTGGTTATCACGCAACGTCATGGTATGCTCATGGGTGATTGTTGCGCCAGAAGGCTACCGTGTCAAACTAAAATTACGTCTCTTTCGCATCAATGATTCCAACTCGTGTTCCCATAACTATGTCGAGGTTATGGATGGTAGTAAAATAGACTCGCCGATGAAGATTAGATACTGTAATCCCGTCGTTAAATCACCGTGGAATGTGCCAATGTACTCTGTTGGACGCTATCTCACCGTCGTGCTTCGAAAACGCCCAAACGACGTTATAGAATTTGTTGCAACGTACAGAACTGCAAATCTTAGCGAAGGTATACATAAACCCACACCGCGGCAAAACGTTAGGCGCATGCGTATTTGCTATTCCTTGTCGGCGCGCGGCCGCACCCAGTTTCCCCGCGAAAACCGAAATGAAACAATAGGCACATACCAGTGATTTTAAAATTTCTGCTTAAAAGTATCCATTTGTGAACTGTTTTCTCAAAAAATAAGAAAACTACTTAAAAGCTAAGCCTAAGACTTTAACAGGTTGAAGTTTTCTTAATTTGTAATTCACTGTGAGTTTACAAAGTTATAAAAATATTTACTAAAAAAGTTGAAACTCTCGGTAATTTGTATTTGATAGCAGAGCCTTCGTTCCTTTGGCCAGCGGAGCATACCGTTTTGCCGCGGTGCAACATAGACTCATTGCACTGAAATGACGTCCAATTTGAATAAAAAACGCTTTTGTGTGGCAACGTTGAACGCGAGGCTAAAGTCTTCAGGACAGTAACTATTTAAGCTGGACACCATTTATGCAATGGGTCTATATGTAACTGAAAAATTGTGAAATATCAGGATAGGTTTTAAGCCAGTCACTGCACCACATCCCACCTATGCTTCACAGCTTTTATACATCTTATAGATTTCTAGATGGATTTCTAGATGGAACCTAAGCTGGGAATATAATTTTATATTTTCCTAACGAGAATCTATAGACCCATTCGAAAAATGGCTGCCGCTAATTTGCATAATATTGATATTCAATATTTTCTGAAGAATTAACTAGCCTATATGAAAGAGCGAGTTCATGTTAGCAACATGTAGCTCTTTGATAACAGAAGAATATATCCTTACAAAGCAATCAACGTTTGAAACTCTGAAGAAACATGAAAACGAGGCTAGTCAGTCCTGACGTCCTGAATCTCATACAAAACTCTCTTATTTTGAACCTCGGTAACTTCGCAACACTTGGTGCTATGCTCCTTAAATTTTACAAACGTACTCATTTCTGCATGCTCTCTGAAGTGACAGTGTTTATTTTAGTACCAACATTTCATTACAACCAAAGCTTGGTGACACCATTTTTCGAATGGGTCTATGCTAAACAATTATTTAGCTACCAAAGAGGCGGAAACAGCCGTCTGTGGCTGCTTCTTGCTCAGGCAGTTTTTTAAACTCATTTTTGTTGTTGTTGATCTGAGATATACATGGTTATCATTCTGCCCTATACCTGCACTAAACGATATACGACACATATTGGTAAGTCTTCTGTTTCACCCAAATCCCCTCCAATTCCTCTAAAATTTTACAACGTATTGTAGCTGTTCCCCATCTATACTGTAAACTACAGGTCCCTGTCCAGTCCGCGCTGAGCTCAAGGGAAATACAGGTAGATTTTCAACTCCGGATTTCCCGTACAACCATGGCAACAGACACCTCTGTTCGTGGATTATCTCCGTTCCACGTGACATGCACGTGCTCGTCACATTCGACTCTAGGGACTTCAATTTGAACGGTTGCTCTAACTGCGCATGTGATTACATGGAGATCAGGAAGAAGGAGGATGGACGAAACGTTCCTTACGAGAGGTACTGTGGGGAAATTGCGCCCTCTCCAATTTACCACCCTGGTCACAGATTAACGGTTGCTTTTGTGAGCGATTCTAAAGAAAATCGGCAAGGTTTTAGAGCAACGTACAAGGCTATTGGATCCTTAAAGGGTAGGTAGAATGATCAGCAAAAAAATACTCTATGCTGCATGGTTTGCAATCAATCCCCAGAGATTAAGATAACAATGAAAGGCATGGCGGTCATGTTGGTTGATGTAAACGTTCAACCAATATGGCGGCGATGACGTCATGTAAAAACGAGTAATTGCATGCAAAACGGTAAAGCATCCTTATTTAACGTCGGTAACTCGTGACAGTCAGGTGAAACTGATAAACTTGAGAACGACGCGGTGGGACTTACGGTTTTACGTCCTTGTCCGAGAAGACGCGAATCTAACGATTTGCAGTTTGAAAGCGAGATTATTTCACAAAGGCAGCACCTTCTGCTCGGTTATTCCGGCTAAGACCCCGAGTGTTGGTACGACATGGCCGTTTTGAACCCTTGACCCTCAATCTTCGACTGCGATAACTGAGAGAGGGGGGGGGGGGTGGATTTGGCTTAATTGGGTTCTCAAAATCTTACAAATAACAGTATATGAACCAGTCAGAATAAAAGTACAAGTAGTCATCTTTTGTGGTACGGTGGATGATCAGCAGGCATTATATCTATACCCACGATTACCTTCAGCTGTGTAGTATCGGGTAGAGGCAAATCAAACGTCGTACGGTATATAGTAATACACCATGAGCTGAGCTTATGTTGATTAAGTTCGGCAGTGATGACAGAATAACCTACGTTTTATCATTCGCTTGCTTTGATGCACATTTAGCGAATACAAACGACCATAATGGTGCACCGCAACATTATTTACTTGTGTTTTCTTCACGTTGGAGCGGTTTTCGATTGAGTGTCGTAAAACCAAAACCAGAGCCAATCACGGGAGCAAGTAAAAACACAATGAACCCATCAAGAACTGAAGTAATTAAAACCAACCACAAGAAGAATTAAACGCAATCATGGATATGTAACCAATCAAACTGCTCGATAGCAATCACTTAATTACTTATCGACATCAGTGCAATTGAAAACCGCTCTAACTGATCACGATGCAAAGTAAACGCAATCATGGATATCTAACCAATCAAACTCGAAAACAATCACCTAATTACTTATCGACACTCAACTGAAAACCGCTGTAACCAATCAGGACGCAAAGTAAACGCAATCATGGATATCTAACCAATCAAACTCGAAAGCAATCACCTAATTACTTATCGACACTCAACTGAAAACCGCTCTAACTGATCACGATGCAAAGTAAACGCAATCATGGATATCTAACCAATCAAACTCGAAAGCAATCACCTGATTACTTATCGACACTCAACTGAAAACCGCTCTAACTGATCACGATGCAAAGTAAACGCAATCATGGATATCTAACCAATCAAACTCGAAAGCAATAACCTGATTACTATTCGACACTCAACTGAAAACCGCTCTAACGCATTTGTTAATAATGTCTCTTACAGATCAGTGTTCTGACCATATCGTCCTCACAAACGTCACAGGAAACATCAATAGTCCAAGATTCCCGTTACCCTACCCCGGTAATATGGATTGTGTATGGGAGATCAGGGGAACCAAAAACACAAGAGTCGAACTGACATTTACTAGTCCGTTGTATTTTGACATGGAATGCACAGACTATATCGAGCTTTGGGACGGTAGCACCAAAGGAACCCGGACCTTTCTTAAGAAACTCTGCATCTCGGATCAAATGCCATCAGCCGTTTTCTCGAAAGGAAGTAAACTTTTTGTACGATTCAAATCGGATAAATACAAACAATTAAACAGAAACATGGCTGGTTTTGGCGCGAAATATAAAATAAAGAAGTCAGGAACAGCTTCTAAGAAAGGTAAGTTCATAATAGTTTGCAAACGTTGAACTGCATGGATGTACGTATCACTTAATATCAATATTGCACCATTATATATTAGTGAACTTTTAGAACCATATGCACCATCTCGATCATTACGCTCATCTTCTCAGAACTTACTCAAAGTTCCAACATACAATCTAAAAACGTATGGTGCAAGATCCTTTTCATTCTCAGCGGCCACTTTATGGAATAGTCTTCCAATTGATGTAAAGAACGTTCAATCTGTAAATATTTTTAAGACTAAGGTTAAGACTATTCTTTTTAAAAAAGCTTTTAACATCTTATATTTAAAATAGTTAAATCCGTAAGTATGTTTAATTAATTTGTATATTTTGCCCTATTTAATTTATTTATTTTAATTATTTTTAGTAGTGATGTAAAGCGCCATTGGTCATTTAGTGGAAATGGCGCTATATAAATTGTTATATTATATTATTATTATAATACCTTGACGAGGGGTGGGGTGTGTGATTTCTAGTTTGCTGTCATCACAGGTAGCTCAAGTTTACTATCTGTATAATATTTAATGGCATTTGTATGGGCTTTTTTGTCTACAGTTACAACGTAAATCTTGAATAAAAATCAACATAACTTACAGGGTGTCTTCTTGTGTCCTTTAGCTATGTACATGTATGTTCCAATTTGTAGCGATTTTACCTCACTCTCCTCTCTCGATATAGATCAAAAGCTTGGGCTATCTGTGCTGTCATAAAAAAAAATTCTGCACCCTCCGGAGATGATAAAATAATTTATAATGCCTCTATCCCCCTACTCCCGCCTAAACAATGTTCAAATATATATGTCAGTATATATAGTGATTCCTAAGTTGGCCTTAAGTCAGCTTCGTCTGTCCGCCTGTGAATCAGTACGATCCTTAGGTTGAAAGCTAGTTTAAAGTTATAGACTTTCCCATCTCGACCCCGAAAGAGAAAATACCGTGAGTACCCACGGTTACGTTCCACAATGACACCATCAACCGGCTGCGTTACGTTGCCAGCGTGGTTGGTCCTGATGGTGTAGCCGTGAGTTCAAATCCCACTCAGGGCACATATTTTCTCTTTCACTTCTATTCTAATTATATGGAAAAAAGCAACTATATTTCACACGATTAACTTGTTTCTATTTTTCAGTTTCAGGTGTGATAAAGCTAAAGAATATCCCTTTAATGACATTATCACTCCTTCTACTATCCTCACTTATCGGCGAAACATGATCAAGGAAAACTGGTACTATAAGAATTATATACCGACAAGAGATCTTCTAAATCATATATACGTCTTTTATTTTATATGGTAACTTAAATATAAAGCCATTGGTATTCACTAACTAGAGGTGAACATTATTCGTCGCTCTGAGATCCTGCGGATCAATCGACGAAGCGTTAACATTTAACCAAAAAGCATAGGTTTTAGGGGAGCCAGGGGAGCCAGTGGTTAGGCGCTTTGCCACTCACCTCTGTGGCCCAGGTTCAATTCCAGGACGCGGCGCCATATGTGAGTTGAGTTTGTTGGTATCTCGCCCTTGCTCTGAGTGTTTTTCTCCGGGTTCTCCGGTTTTCCTCCCTCTGCAAAAACCAACACGCTAAATTCCAATTCGATCTGTGGATTAGCCTGGACCTGACTTTGATCAGCCCCCATGGTTGTTTCAGGTCTCGTCAGAAATTCAGAGTTACTACGTCGCCGAGCAAATAGGGTGGCCTTAATTTTTGCAGGAAACAGTCACGTGCTCGTAATCCCATGGGAAAGGCTCTACTGGGTGACAAACAGTTATCATTGGCAAACAATATTAAGTTTTAGAAAGATCGGCAATTGCCCACTTTAGAAATTATTAGGGAGCTGGGGCGAATTCGGTTTCGCAAAGGCGCTTGGGATCGTTACTGGGGACAGTTAATAAAAATACAAAGAAACATGACAAATATCGCAATTAACTGTACCCAGTAACGATCCCAAGCTTAAATACCTTTGTGAAACCGAACTCGCCCCACTCGTTCTAAAGTGGGCAATATCGATTGGAGGTGGAAAATTGCATTTACAAACAGGTTTTGCTAATAACACTACCGGTATCGCACAAGTGCCTTGAAATAAATGAAGTCAGATAATTTTTGTCTCCAGTACAACCACGTGATTGTGTCCTGCAAAAGGCCCATCCTGATAAATCTTGCCGTTGAGCTACAGCAACTTTATACGCATGCGCACATACCCAATTTGTTGGTATTACCGCGGAAGTCCATATATGGTACTAAATAAAACGGAATTAATGTTTACTACTGTAGGTCCAAATGTTTTTAACTTTTTTAGCCTTTAAAAACGGTCACACCCACTCAGCCAATCTGCGCACAGTATTTTAGTGCAATAAATCTTGTAAAATCACTCATTAGTATCCCCTATGTAGGGAATTCCTTTGTTTAAAGCCTTTAGTTATTATTGTCATCTAGACCAGGCGGTGTCGGACACGACTCACGTGACTCAAGTTGACCAATCAGAGTGCTTCTAAAGTTTTGAAGCGATTTCTGTTCAGAGAGTTCAGAGAGGACGTTGTATGTGCTTTCATTTGTACCGTATCGGAATATTCTGAAAATATTATTCATATCCTTCCTGAAACTGACAAGGAAAACATGTAAACAATGCTTGGATGACGTTTCAAGAGCAGATAAGACATTTTAAGTACCTAAATCTGTATCTGATCACGCCTTTGTCTTTACCGTTCGTGTTGTGTATGCGTTGAATCGAGTGCTCTTCAAAAGGTCTATTTACTACATTCAGAGATGAGAATTCACTATTATATTTACACAGCGAGGTACTTTTAATGATAAACATACAGAAAAAGTCAGGGGGCCCCAAACGGAGAAAATTGACCTTGAAGTTCATGCATGTCTTACTCCGCTGACTGTGTACAATATGTTGCCCAGTATCCGGCTAGTTCAGATTATAACCGCCGTATCTTTGCTTTCGTGGTTGGACAAATTGTCAGCTTTCATCCAGAGACAGCCCATTTATATACCAACATAATGAAAAAGGTCTGGCTGCTTTACCTTAAATATCTTGACAATTATTGCCATTTTTGAAAAACTCCTGA